>VXBN01013639.1:1370309-1515410 GCA_013397395.1 Sinosuthora webbiana
CCCCTCAGCCACACCCCTTCCCTTCCCTTCCCTTCCCTTCCCTTCCCTTCTCTCCAACAATTGAACAACTTCTGGAGAGACTTGCCCACGGGGACAGAAGGGGGAACTGTGGGTTTTCTTTGGGAGGGTTTCCCTTCACAAACACACATGAGACATAAATAAAACAGAAATTTTTAAAAAGGAGGGAGGAGAAGGTGGCTGAGGGATAGAAATAGGAAAGGAGGGAAGTTGTGGTGGTGGCAGAACCTGGCAGCATCCACCCTCTGGGCTTGTCCCTGCCTGCTGATGGAGCTGTGGGGATGGGGCGCAGCGTGGTTTGCTATGGCACAGCACAGCTTGACTAAGCCAGCTTCTGGGATAGATGAGGAGAGCTTGGTGCTCTCAGGAAATTTCTTTCATTTCCACCACAAAACCGAGTAATATCTGCGTGCACATATATAAAAAACACATCTGTGTGTCCATATAAATATAAATCGGAGGTGGATGGACACTGTTGGTTTTCACTTGCGCATCCCCTTGCTGACCACTGGGTCCTGGCAAAGCTGTGCTCTGGAGAAGGCAGATGCTGCTGCTTGTCTCAGGGGAAAGCAACAAGCCCTCCTTTCCCAGTGCTTCCTAGTTCCCATGGGTGAGGACACCGCTGCCTCTGCCTCCAGGGGTCTCCCACAAATTTGAAGCCAAAATGCCAGGCACTGGTACTCAGCTCTCCAAGTTGTGGGGTTTCTTTTCTCCCCCACTCTCCCATCCCAGCAGACCCCCCACCTGACAAGTCTAACCCAGACAGTCCCCTCGTGCCTCTTCTCCAGCTACATGGGGCCAGGGAAGAGGTGGGGGTAGGCTTGTGTTTTGATTAATATGGAAATAAAATGCAGAAATAGCAGCAGTACTTAGCTTCATTGCCTCAGTTTAGAGATTTATTGGTGAGGAGATAAACACTAGGCTGGGGGCCTTGCTCAGTAATTCACAGTTCCCATCAGTTATTACCAAATGAGCAAATCGTTTTTCTTGGAAGTCACAGAGGGAAAAGAAAAAGAAATGGGGAAAAAAAGAGTAATTTTTTTTAATAGGTTGCTACCCCTTGCCTCAGGTCCAGACCTCATCTGCCTACCCAGCTGCCCTGATTGGGGCCCTACTCTCCAAGCAAAACTTGGGAGTTTAATAAGGATGTATGTCTCTTAAAATGCATGTGTCTTGCTCTGCCTCCCTCCCTCCAACTTTCTTTTGAATTTTCCTAGTTGCTTCTATCCAGTTTTTTAAATTTTGTATTTTCTATTTTCTGAAGCCCCACTTTCCCTCCTGCAGAAGCAGGCAGGCGTGGATTTGATCTGCAAAGAGCTGTCACAGGATGACGTTGTGCTGCTGCCAGAGAAAAAAAAGTAGCAAGATTGAGAGGGAGAAATGGGTACTTTGGGGGCACAAGAAGCGCTTCTCAGGTCTGAAACAAAAGCAGCCAACTAGTAGCTAAGTAGAAGCTAAATACTAAAATGTAAGCAGACATTTTCCCCCAAAGTTCTGTGAAATTGAAGGATTTGAGATTGTTGCTTTGCTTTCAGTGTGTTAGAATAACCCAGAGACATCCACACTGTACTGCCTAAAACTGACCCAGAACCTGCTGAACACTCATATCTTACTGGATCAGCAGGACAGGTCAGGTGAGACATCCTGGGGCATCTCAGAGGCAGTAAATCCCTATGTTTAAGTGGCTGAATTGAGCCTTACAATCACAGAACCAAAGGAAAAATCCTGTAAAAGACCTTTAAGGCCACTGAGTTCCATCATAATTCTAACACTGCCAAGTTCACTACTAAACCATGTCCCTAAGTCCCATTAAACCATGTCCCTAAGCTCCATCTTAATGCATTTTGAATAGGGAAATAGAGTAAGAACAAAATGGTAAAAAAAAAAAAATATTAAAAAATAAATAAATTTTAAAAAAATCTGCATATTGGAATCTTTGAGTAAAAAGCTACACTTTAACCAATGAGAAAAAAAAAAAAACAAAACCACCTCAGCATTCACAGAAGGATCTTCCCCATCTTTCAAATAATCCTTTTGATTAAAATTATAAAAGGTTATAGGGTCAAATGAATAAAACAAAAAGGACTTGCCAATCTTACGACACATCAGGGAGGTGATACAGTTTGTGACGGAGCTGTATCCATATCTGGGCTGCCATCCAACAGCTGCTCAGCATCCAAAAACTGGATTGAGTTGGAGACACTGAACTGAAGACACCAGAAGGGTGAAAGTGCCTGTAGCCTGCTTACCCCAACAAACTTTCCTTCTCATGCCTTTCATTTCTCTCTTCTGAAGTTGAAACAAACCCTTTTTGCTTGATATTACATTGAAGTAGGCACCTGGATAAGCACAGTGCAGTTGCAGAAGAGCAAAGTTTGGCTGATGGACAAAACTTCTTAAAAATTAGTATCTATCATCAGTTGAGGTCGTGTGACCAAAATCTATGCCTAGATCCCCCAAGTCTCTGAACCTGTGGAAAGGTTCAGGATAGGGTTCTATACAGCCTTGGTAAAAACCCTGAAGATCTATATTTTAATTTAGTATTTTTATGTTTGTTTGTTGCTTCCCAAAGTGTTTTGGCTGTTGACATGTACATCTTGAAAGTTACCTGGCAGAGCAGCATCAGTGGGTGCCAGATGAGCAAGGGGAAAACTATAAGAAATGCAGTAATTTAGTGTTTAGGGTGAAGACGATTTGTGGAGACCCACAACTCAAAAACTAATGGATCCCTTAAAAAACAAGAGATGTGCACAGGGCCTGGTCCTGATGTCTTGTAAGCTAATAAAAGCAAGTAAGACTCAATTTTTAAGACAGAGATAACAGAGTCCACCCCCCCCCAAAACAGGGGAGGAATGAAACCGTGGTTTCTGAATGCATTTACCACCTCCAGAAAACCCTCTCCCATGTCAGGGAAGTACATGAGGATGCAACAGTGCCTTAGTCACACCACCAGAGGAAATATTTACAAATTATTCATGAAAGGAAGTTGATGTGTGTTATAAAAAATGGATTGTGTTTTTGGCAATGCTAAATCACTTTTCTGCATACTTACTCTTTGTGGGCTTTTTTCTTGTGTGTGTGTGTACTTTTTTCTTTTTAATTTATTTTGCTTTTCTTTTAATTGCTTTCTACCCAGTGGCTCTGACTATCACACCCCAGGTGCTATTTTGCTGTGTTTCAGCTGTAAATTGTTAGGTGTCTCTCTGAAAAACCATGAGATTTTATTTGTATTTTTTAAAAAGCAGAGAAATGTTTCACAACTAATAAAAACTTGTTTTACAAAACCTGGCTTTCAACCTGAGGGAGACACAAGCCCTCATCCGTGGGGTCAGAGGAAGAACAATAATGTGACCTCATAAAACATCTTGTTTCCTGACTTTTTATTTTTGCTCATAAACAAAGATCCGTCAAGTGCCACACAGGAAGTAGACAACTAAACCTGCAGTTTGTCTCTTGTGCTGCCCTACCTCATGCTTTGCAGAGGAATTGGCCATGGTGGATTCTGTGGCCTGTGCTGATAAATCTTCACATAGCAAATGAATTTTTAGGAACTAGGAGAAAGGCAGCTTGAATCATTTCCTGGGAGAGCTTCTATCCCCAGTTTCAGCACTTGGCTTGCCTCCTAAAACTGCAAGCAACAGCAACAGAAATTAGTCACAACATTGGTGGCCATGGATGGCATGATGGTTTGCTTGAGCACAATGAGAATTGAGTTTGGACTCTGTGTAAGTGCTGATGCTCACAGTGGGCTACAAATATCTCAGACACAGATATTTGCCTGCCACGGCATATATAGACCTGCCAGGGCTAGAAACCATTGAAGCCTTGTGCACACTTCCATGCAAAAGCCCAGATTGTTGCCACTGTTTGAACAGCTCTGAGTCTCATAAATTGGCAAAGGACCTAAACTAGAAGGGTCTGAAGGCTTCCTTCCTGGGAGGTGGACACAGTAGTTTCCAGACCTTTGTCACTCAAGTCCCAACACATCCATGCTGTCTTTGTAGGGAACATAGGAGAGTGATTCCTGTGGGGCAGCCATTCCGTGCCTCTGGATGGGTCTAGCTGAGTCCCTGCTGCCCTGCAGGAGCAGTCTGCAGACTTCCAGTGAGCCTGGTGTGTGCTGCCCGCCCTGCCTCGCCTTCTCTCAGTGTGTTTCTCTAAATGACTGCTGTGCCCTTGGTCTCCTGAGGTGCCTACAGCCCGGCCAGCCTTCAGGCATGGTCGGGTCCAATGGGCTCCATGTGTTTTGGAGGGTATTTCCTGAGCAGGCTCCAGCCCCTACCAGCCCTCTGGGCCACCTGCTCCTTGTGGCCTTGAGACAATACCTGTTAACAGTGTATGTGCCCCTTTTTCTTTCTCACTGAGTATCTTTGGGAGGTTTACTTGTATTCAATTTTGAAGCAGGATGAGGTAAGGTCTGCAAAAGCACATGATGGGAGTATTTTCAAAGCTTCAGGATCTTCCTTTCTGTGTTTTGTTTTTCCCTAGTTGCTCCAGCATGGTCCATTTGCCCTTTCCAGAGGTGTAGATGTACATCCCACTGCTTCATGCTTCCATCACTTGTGCCAGGGTATAAGCTTTTTCTTATTTGACTTAACTGCAGCTGTGGATGCCTGCCTGCCTCCCTCCCATCAGCACTCGCTTGTGTCTGCTGGATGCTCCAGGGTTCTCCATTTCTCAGGGCTTTGTAAGATGTCCAAGATTTCCATTCCAAGCTAGAATCACGGACTTCACCTCTCCTAGTAAATTAACCAGTGCTACATAGTGTTCTCAGGCACTGTAGCTCAATTATTTATAGAGTGAAATTGTTACAACAGTTCCTGGCATGTTTTGGCTCCAGGCAGCTAGCGCTCTCTTGAACATTTCCCAGGCATGGTTTGGGGATAGCATAGGCCAAAGGCCAATCCCAGCAGGCAATTTGTGTTCAGCCACACTGCCTGGAAAGCAAGAATTTAATAATGTGGACACATGCCAGTCTGTGCCAGTTGGCTGCAGAGCTAGGTAATGGTCACAGGCATGTTTTGTATAGATGTAGTCTCAGTTGTTTTCCCTTACAGAAAGCTTTTGCCCTTGTTGACATCTCTTGCTCTCTGTCTTTCGCTCCACATTACCAGGAGAATGCATTTTCTTTGTGAAGTGAGATATTTATCACCATTATTAACTGATCAAGGTCCCCAGTATTTGATTTGTTTCCATTACTTTTTGGCTTTCTCTGCTTAGGTTTTCCCAGTTGTGTATTATTGGTTTATTGAACTACGAAACAGTGAAGAATGTCTATCTATTTCTACTTTTGTGCCATGTGCAAGAAATCCTTCTTCTCTTTTGGGTTTCACATCAACATGGGGCAAAAGATGCCCATGACAGTCACTTTTTCAGTTCATAAATATGACACATAGATATAAAACAGCCCTCAGTATCAGAATTCTTCATATGTCCAGAGACAGTCCCTCCTTGCCTATCATCAAATCTCCACCAAGAAAAATGAATCCACTCCCAAATTTGCAACTAGCTGGGGAAAGCAGAGAGCTTTCTGCTATGTAGGAATAACATACCTTGTGGGAGAAGTGGTTCCAGGCACAGGCTGAATGAGAAGCTTAGGGCTTTCCCCTGGGACTCATCTCCTCTTCTTTCCACCTGCTTAGACCAGGAAAGCTGTACTTAGTGCCCCATCCTTCACTTGTTTCAGCATATTTCAATTTATCAGTATAAAGATATAATCCAAAGACAAAACTTTACTTTTCTTTTTTTTTTTATTGTGTTTCCTAAAATGTTGTAGTGGTTTTTTTCTTCCTACTGGTGCATTTCATCAGTTTGGCAGCACTACATCCATGCTTTTGAGCCACAGAACTTTTTTACAGTGTCTTTGTGTCCAAGGTTTCTGCCCCAAATCCTGCCTACTGACAAAGCCAGCAATAACTAAATACCCTGAATCAGATCAACCCTGAGTGCTTCTTTACCTCTGCCCATGTGGATTTTACCTGAGATCTCTGGGGTTAGCCCTGTTTCCAGCAATAGAGCAGAAGGACAGTTCTCCTGTAAATGCAGTATCAGCATTTCAGTTCCTTCTCTCTTGATCATACTGGGTCAGGCTTCTTTACCTGGCTTGCCCCCATGAAGACCCCAGCTTGTCCCACATCTTGCAGGGCCCCACAGTCAGCAGGTGACCCTTTCTTTGACACTGTCAGGTTCAGTTAGTTGAACATCTCCTGCTCATCCCCTCACCCAACCACCAGCTCCATCCATCTCTCTCCATGGGCAGCCCTCTTCCTCCAGCTGCAGCATCTTCTATTCCAGCCTTCGCTGCTGTGGCTGTCTCACCTTGCCATTGCATCTGCCTGACCATCTGTTGAATCATGTGCAATATAAATAACAGCTAGTGACAAATAATAGCTACAGATACCCTCCTGTAATAGTCTGGTGGTCTCACTGGACACTCACCACTTTACAACATCTTTCTTTGTAAAGCATTTACCTTGCAAGTCAGAATTATATGGTAATATTAATGTTAATATGGTTTGGAGTCCTTGGGCTACCTTATATATAATTTTCATATTTTCCCCAGAAGTGTTTGCTATTGTTCAATTTCCCTTGTTCACAACTGTGATACTCTTCCCACTGGAGAGATCACAACAGGGCCTTACTTTATGCTTCAACACAGCATTGAAGATACCCCTCTGGTCATAACAGGTAAGGGAAATTCAGCTTTTAAAACCAATCATGTTTAATAATTCACCTTGGAAAAATGCTGAGAAGAAGTGAGACTATTAGATTTCTTTACATTCTTCTTCGCAGAGAAGAAAATGTTTTAATCTAGATTATGGAGAAAGAGAAAACTTGTCTTATTGTGTTTGGTCAATAGCAGGTCTTTACCTCACTGAGGTCTTTAACCTGCCCATGGACACCGACTTGGTCACTATAGAGTGCTGAAAACACTTTGTAGCTGATGTAGTGGCTGATGCTTCATCCAGCAAAGTCATGGACAGCTTTGCTTAGAGGCAGCCTTGCAACAGGAATTTGTCCTCCATCTCACATCTTTCTGGCTACACTTGAATGCCGAAAATGAATTGCTCTAAACATATCTCTGAAGCCAGTTGATGGCACAGACACATGCCAAAGTAATCTGTGAACAGTTGTGATGATCCTAATGGTGAGCATAGCTGAGTGGTGTTTGAAAAGCTTTGCTTTTTCACTCCCATTCTCGATTCAGTTTAGGGATGTTCATAAAATGACTACATTTGACAAAGTGCTTGTTTTCTTCTCGAGTTTCCTTGAACTAACAAGCCGATTACAAGTTTTTGGTACAGATAGGATTGTTTGAGAAAAACATGCCTAGGAAGCAGGCTCACTTTTGCAGCAAATTTATTTCAGTTTGTTGCGCTCATCCCTCAAGGTATTCAAGCTTCTCCAGAAAGGGGAGCTGCTGGGTGCAGCTCTGGGGAAGGTGGAGAATAAGTCTCAGAGCTTTCCTGCTGTATAAGAGGAGCTTTCAGCTCTTTTTATTTTTTTTTTTTTTTTTTCTGTTGAAGATGACCTTGCACTCATTTCCTGAAGGTGCTGATTTCCTTCAGGTCAAAGATGGGCAGGTGTTTCCTAAACACCACGTTTTATTCATGATCTGCCCCTGGCTGCGGAGCTGTCTGTGAGGATGCTGTCTGCCCCTCCTCTGCTCAGCTCCCTCCTGTGGAGACCCTGCAGCCCACCAGCACTGGGGACTGCAGTGACTGCCTGCAAAGAGATGCTGCTGGTGTACTGTACAACCAAAGCTGCCTGCCCAGAGCTGCAAGTGAGCCTCCCAGGGATCTGCACCCTCTGTACCTCTGTGCAGAACAGGTACCAAAACAGGTACCTGTGCAGCAGCCTGCAGTCAGCCGGCTGGGCGTGTACGAGACACCTCTGATTGCAGTGCTGACGTCAATTCACTCCTTGGTCTCTGACAGGGCTTTGCAGATACTCAGAGCTTGGGAAGTTATGACTGATTGGTTGCTCAGATTATGTGTTCAACTGGAACTTGGAAAGGCACAGAAATTCGTGGTCTGGACCAAAATCCCAGTAGCAGCAGCTCCCCAGTCAGGTGGTATTGATCCAAAGATGGGGGAAACCACCCCTGAAGATGCTCATTCTCCTTTCCTTCCACAACCTCCCTAACACACATAGTGCACATACAGTGAGTTTCCCTTCCCCCTTTTCCCTAAACTTTTAGGCCAGCTCCATGCATTTCAGAATGACTGTGGACATGTTTTTTTCTTTTTTTTTTTTTTTTCTTTTTTCTTTTTTCTTTTTTCCACAAGAAACAAAACGAACTAGGTTGGGTTAAAGCTGGTTAAATCCCCCAGGATCTCAGTAGTGTTTTAAAACATATGTGAAGGGGAGGAACCATTTTTCGCACGTCCTGAAGAATATAGCTGACATATGGACCATTCAAAGGAAATTTTTTTCAGGCCATTGGCCATGCATGAATGGCCAGGCTTATACAGTGGGGACCCAAGACACGATGGTGATGTCCTCCCAGAAATTGGGCTTTCTAAGTAGCAAGAGCAGATCCTGTAGATGCTAACCATGCTACTGGCTCTCAGAGTTGGTAGCAGAGCCAGCTGAGGGGCAGGAATGGGCTGGAGCAGCGCAGTTGCACTGAAGCAGGTTTTGGCTTGTTGTGTCCCTCCTGCGAGCCTACCCCAGCAAAGCCTGCCCCATGTGACCCCACTTTTGCTTCTCTCCATCATAAGCTTTCTCCTAGCTGTGTTGACTGCTGCTTGCGGCTTCAAACATGACTTTACTGTGACTGGGTGCCATCCTAGTGCCACAGGTAGATTTAGCACCTCAATCATTTTTCCGCTAAATAATTCCAAGGCCACAGAGATGCAGCTTGTAAATCTTTTCACTTCCTTGGAAAAAAAGCCCCAAAACCCTAAACCACAAAACAAAACAGAACAAAACCAACAACAAACCACAAGGAAGTTCAGGGAAATAAACCCCTAAATCGAATTTCTTGCTTTAAAAGTGCTTTACATATATCACCACCAACCAGCATGTAAATTTTAGTCAGCTACTGGACTAGTCTTTTAAAGAAGTTGAAAAATGGCCCTGCATCCTCAAAGGACACACCTGTTATCTGAAACAGTTTTTAACCAGCTTGTTAAGCAGCTTTGACAGATCAAAGACCCCAGACAATGGGCACAAACTTTAACAATAGTTTAGCCTTGAGCAAAAGCTTCTGTCAAAGCAAGGCTTGTGCCAGTAGTATTATGGCCTGCAATTGAAAATAAATTTTACTTGAATAAGTACCTCAGCCCGATCAGAGGCACTGCCGCCAGGGAGACAAAAGCAGTTGGGGATAAGTTATTGACTCCACTGACAGCATGAATGAAGTTCATTATGCCAGCCCACTCTTGGTAAATGTGTCAGGTTTTAAACTGAATTAGGTGGCAGGTGCATGGACCATTTTCCTGCCCCCCTTGAGACAGTAGAGGGCCAGTCATCACCTGATTCTACAGACAAATGTTTAGATTTGGTTTTCATATCGCATGGGCACAAGTGACAGCATATTTAAATCATAAATAAGGTTTCCTGAAAGCCCTTGTCTATCCCACTTTCTCTCTCTGTCCCCTGTAGCTGGCTGGCAGTGCTCCCATCTCCTTGCCTGCTGGACCCTGGAGGTGGGTTTGCCTCCCCTCCACTGCCCCTGCTACAGCCCCCGTTCTGGTCCCTATTCCTATGTGCCTTGGGGACGTGTAGGATTTGGGCTTCCACAGGACACCTCTGGCTCCAGTCCCAAGACAGAGGGAAGTCCAGACCCTTCTGCTCCTCTCTGGGTGACACTGCACACAGCACATTTCCAATTTCAGCAGGGTCTGGATCAAGCCCTCCCATAGCTGATTTTATGTTACATATAGATATATATATGGGCCTAAAGAGATTGAATTCAGATATCCTATGTTAACCTTCAGAAGGAATTTCTACACTATTTATTGCTGGGAAACCCCTGATGACAAAGCTTGTAAATCTTTGCAATTTCACAGGAATGCTGGCCAGATCAGAAAGAAATGGTATGAAAAACATACATGCATCTGTGTGTGTGTGTGTACATACAAAACCACATACAAAAATACAAAATCATCTATATATGTGCCGGTTTTTAAAATTTTGCTAGAATTCAAAGAAATAAGGTGATAATCTGCCATAATAATTTGATATTTCTCTGCTTTAAGACTGATCAGCTGTTTTAAGATGTATATTTTATTTATATTTACATTTGCATATTTTACTTGAAAATATTTTGGTTTATAGTCTGCCAGGGCCTTGAATGATAATGCAAGATCAGCTGAACTTCAGATACTTTGGATGCCAGCTCTCATTACTTAATCATGAGACATAGGACTATTAAGACTCTTAAAATGAAAGCCTTGTTCTCTGACCATAGAGGGAAGAGTTGGCATATGCCTTTGGCTGCATGCCTTATTTACGTTAATGAGCAAGTAAGATTCCTTCCCCCTGTGAAGGAGCTGAGCATCCCTTCACTTCTCCTGACACTTTTGGTATCTGATGCCTAAGTTAGTTGCTAAGGGAAGTCGTTTGCTTGTCAACAGCATTTTAGACACATGTGGGTACTTTTTTTGCACTTGAGCCACTTAAACTTTCAAAAGTGTCACTTCTCCTGACACTTTTGGGATCTGATGCCTAAGTTAGTTGCTAAGGGAAGTCGTTTGCTTGTCAACAGCATTTTAGACACATGTGGGTACTTTTTTTGCACTTGAGCCACTTAAACTTTCAAGAATGTCTTTACAAGTCTGGAAATGTCTTGTTTTGTCGTGCTTTTTTTCCCCCTCCACATCCTGAAGGTAAAGCCTTTGTGTTTGTCCACTTAACAGCCTCTGAACCAGACAACAGTCTCTGAAGTTTAATAAAATTTATTTATCTCCTTTCTCCAGGGATTTCAAAGGGCTGAACAAACACTACCTTGCCCTCCAACATTCACTTGAAGAAAAGTGTTATTGCTGTTCCTCAAAACTGAGAGCCAATTCCTAAAAGAAGGGATGAGGTTTGCCCAATGTCACAAGCAAGTCTGTGGCAGATTCACACTCCAGTGGGTGTTTTAGCTGTCAGATAGGGCTTCACCCCCCAACACGACATTGCTAAAGATGCATTTGGCTCAGTTCACAGTTGTATTTAGTACACCTGTTAATACAGACATTTCAAACCCTTTCTTTTTCTGGCTCCAATACAAATAGATCCAGGAAGTCTCACCCATGGACCCCCCAAAAGAGAGAATGTTTCTTTTGCCCATACACAAATCTGAAAAAACCAAAGTAGGCTTATTCTTTGGGGCTATCTAAAGACTGCTGTGTGTCAACACACAAAATCATTTCTCACAGTGGTATCACTTGCTGGATATGTTCCTTCCCTCCAACTACAGCAGATGGTGTTTCATAGTTGGTCACAAATGGCTGTCAGCGAGCGTTTGTCTGACTGCCAGTAACCTGTAGTTTGGGGACTCCCTCGGAGAGTGTACCAGCACTGACTCTGCTGATAGCAGCATCTGAGAAAATGATCCGTCCTTTCTTGTCAGGCACAAAATTAGCTATCTCATTTTCAAACTGTTGACAAGGGGGATATGAAAGAAATAAGGGCCGTGCTGGCTCAGATGATGTTTCTTCAGCTCCGGTTTGAGGCAGCGAGTGCTGGTTGCAGAGCAGAAGCTGCCTTTACCACAGCAATTATTGACCTCTGCTGAAAGGTGGGGAGTCAAGCACAGCCCTCTCCTGGGTGTCAGGATTTTGCATGGCATTTCCAGCTTTCCTGAGCTCAGTTTAGATTTCTCTTGGCCAATGTTAGCAATAACAAAAATATGACCTTTAGTGAAATTGCCCTATAGCAGGAAAAAAGCTTTTGGTGGGCTAAAGGTCCCAGTGCACCAGCCAGGTTTGCTGTTGTCTTCACATGCATGAGGAGAAGGCAGCCAGGCAGCCCAGCATCTGCTGTGACTGCTGCCTTGTCTCAGCAGCCAGAAATGGGAGGCATGGGAGGAAGAGAGACAACAGCAATGGAGACCAAATACATCTGTATTTGGAAAACTGTTTTGGAAATCTTGCAGTGACACGTAGTGGCAGTCATTACCTTACTGGTGCACATCCACGCCTTAAAAACTTGCAGCTACAGCTCCAAGTATTTATTTCAACAGAAATCTTAAAGATGAGTCCATGGATCAAACCTAAAGGCTCTCCATCACAGCTATCTCAGGGTCCTCCTGCATGTAGAGCAATTTCTGTTTAAAATTCCAGGTGGTATCTGGGCTGCTAAAGTTGACTGACCTCACCTGCCCTAGCCAGGGCAGGGGTCCCCTCCAGGTGCATCTGGCAGAGGGGATGTGTGTGACTCCTGCATGGCACTGCTGCCAAAGGGATCTGGTGACAGGGTATATTCCAGTGCTCCAGTTTTCACATATGTATCAATCCTATGAAGAAAAAAATCCTGCATTTGTCAGTAGAAAGGCAGATGGTATCAGCGCCAGTTACTAAAGACAGTAATTTCCTGCTCTAGTTCTGATCTCCTAGAAGATTTTTAAAGAAAGTCCATTTTTAGAGTTTCCCTTTCACAAAGTATAGATTGTAGAAGAGGTATAGAATTCTTTTTCATCCTAAATGTGTCTGTCCTATGTGAGGAAAAGATAGATAAAAGAAAAACTTAAGTCCTGAAAAAGAGAAATTATGAATACTTTGGAAAACATTAGAATGATCCACCTGAATTGAAATTTCCTAAAAATTCAGGATTGCTTTGCTTCAGCTTCCATGTTTTTGTCACTGAACTGATGCTAAAAACAAAAAATACTAAATTATTCAATAGTTGAAAGTGCAAATATTGATTTCCAATGAACATTTTGATCCACAAAATTTTTGATTAATTGGAATCATATTTGAAATGAAATTTCAACTATTGCAACAAAAGAGATTTTTCAAATACTATTGAAGCTGGATTCGACAAGGAAAGTTGAAAATAAAGTCTCCAATCACAGTCTTGTTGCTTAAAATCTATCATTATATAACAATTTTTAAATTTTCCCTGATTTTCATACATGAAATAGTATGTTTTGATTTTTCAAACATGAATAAGTCTGTTTCTGTTCTCCTTTGGCAACAAAGATTTTTCTGGGAAAAAGAAGAGGGAGGCAAGGCTACCTGCAGAATGCAGTGTGACTTTAACTCAGATGCCCCGTGAGGATTATGGAAGGATCTGTTCCACGACAGATCAGACTGAGTGCAAAGGGGAAATGATAACTAGACTAAGCTTGATCCTCAGTAGGGGCTTTGTGCCCTGTGCCCTGGCTTGCATCTTTTCGTGTGTTCAAGTACAAAGTCTGAGTAAGACAACACAAATATCTAAGGTTAAGCATATGTATGAATATTCTTACTACATTTCAGTTGGGAAAATTTCTAGAATCTGGCTTAGAGCAGTTGTATGGCTCCTTATAAGGGTACATTTAAACCCAGCTCAGTTTACACTACTACCTGCTAGGTCATTTAGTCCTGATTTTGGTTTGCGCGGGTATGTTACTGTGTTTGTGCATGTACTGGACATGAGTGTGAAGGTGATATCCTTGACCACTTACAGATAGACTATGAGTAACTTAATGGCAAACGTGCCCAATATCTTGAGTTCCTTTTTATAGGGCCATAGTGAAGGACTTTATACAACAAACTGAGTAGTCATTTCTGAGGCAGCTCTTCTTCAGGTACAGATCCCAAAAGAAAAGGCTGTTGAAAATCCCAGAGAGTCCAGCATCTTCCAAACAGAGGGTATTCCCTATTTGGGAAAGTCCATGGAGTCTGAATTTGCTTTGTGGATATTTTCAGAACATACCACTGATGTTTTTTACTTTCCTTTTGGAAAGTACAACCAGTATCTGAAAGGCTGGAGAATGCATGTAGCCATGTGAGTTTACATCTTTCCAAACCATCGCTTTCTGCTTCAGTGTGAAAGGCATTCATGCTTAGGGAACAGTGCTCCCCTGAATCAGTATCTTCCCTCTTAAGCCACATTGTTGACTTTGGCTAAGACCTGTGATGCCCAGAGAGAACACAGTGGCCACTTCAGTGGTCAGCCTGTGATTCATCAAATGCTTCCAACCCAGAGGTCCAATTTTGGCCAAAACAAAATGGAGCCACTTTAGAGAAGTGTGGTCCGCCGTGTGGCCCATCACTGAGGCCATCTTCAGCAGCCAGCTGCCATGGTCAATAAAATTGATTCTTCTAGCTGAATGGGAGGTATGCACAGAGTTTGGGAAGTCACCAATTTGATTAAGAGAGATGGCCTGCACCAGGAAGATGACACGACTGTTGAGGCAGTCTGCAATGCTCTCATGCACTATGGGAAGCTCTGCTGCCACACACAGTGAATCATGTGCTGGTCCAGGACTCTGAAGGCAGGGATGGATTTGTGGGCTTACACGCATCAGGAAGTCCAGTAGTACAGCATCTGAGCATCTGGCTCATTTTGGGCACCTGAGCATTTGAGCATCTGCCTCAAATTGGCAGTGGTGGATGTACAGGACGAACAAGCATAAGGCCATTTCATGGATTTGGTTGGGACAAGAAGATGAGGAAACAAGTTAATTGGGGAACACTGTAAAGCATTTCTGAGTTTTTCTACTGCCTCATTAGAAAATATTTAAAACATAGTTTCTCATCTTGCTAATATCTACCTTGCTTAACATGATATTTTCCCTCTGCATTTCTCTCACTATTTTTACTGGGTTTGTTGTCTTTAGTCAAGCAGGAAAAAGTTTTCTTTTGCATGCAAATTCCATTAGCTTTTTGATAAAGTTGTCAAGGAAAAATGCTGGTACTCTGCCATATGGAAGCATTTATTCACTACCAAGTATGTAAATTAGATTACATCCTTGATGGCAGCTGTGTTAATTAGCATATCTTGGGCTCCTGCTTGCTACAACTGGACCCAAAGTTTTTATTTTTCCTTTTTTTTTTTTTCTTTTTCCTAAGTTGTTCAGGAGCCTTCACAAACCTTGTTAACCTGACCAGATCTGCCTCAGATCCCTGCAATAGGCCCTCTGAGGATTAAAAATTCCTTGCAGCATTTGCCTTTTGCCAGAGTTTCTCCAGTTGAAGATCTCGGTGGGGCTGAGGGGATTAAGGGGAACTCCTTTGGGGACTGAGGAGATCTGCTTCACAACATGGCTTTAAATGTTGACTGGACTTATTATGAGGCACAGAAGCTCTGCAAGGGCTCTCAAGTTAATTAGGGGAACTTGCCAAGGCCTGTCAGACACTTGGTGGTCATCACTGGATCCTTCAGACTTTTGGCAAAGCTTTGGAGACGGCGACATGCCAGTGAAAGGCTCTGGCTGTGCTAAGTAACCACCACTGCATTCCCCCAGAGTTACCACTGTTTCTTGGAAATAGCAAAAGCAACTGAGCAACTCATGAATTTCCCAGCAAACTAAGTCTGCTACTTCTTGCCCTCCCTAAAATTTGACTCCAAACCCCTCGAAAGTCATCAAGTAGTCAAAATACTCAATTTTTCTGTTTTTTCTCAGACTTGATGGAATAATTTGTATTGGTGCTTGCACCTTGAACCTGATACATTTGGGGAGCTTTGTGAAGCAACAATGGTATTTGGATTTTTAATATATTGAAAAAGACTGGAGTGAAAATTTGTACTCTAGAACATAGAATAGTGATAGTTTACCTCTTCAGAATCCATTAGTCTCAATATAATGCATTTGCCAGCCAGAGCCTACAGATACTTCCAGGATAGCAGATGAGTGTCATGTTTCCACCAAAAAATGTAAGATTTTTTTCTCAACAAGACAAAGTAACCTTAGAAGAGCCCAAAGCATGTGGTTGACAGCAGCACCAGACCTCCTAAAGAATGGCACTTTGCAAAGGAGGCATAAATCAGAAATGCCAACTGCTTGTCATTTTTAGTCATGACACCAGTTACAAAAATGAGGATGCTGATGATATTGCTGCAGTTATATTCTAACCAGCTCACACATGTTCAGCCAAGTTTTGAATTGTATACAGCAAACAAAAGCTGATATTTTTAAACCTAAGGATGATAATGTCCCATTACGTGCAGATGTATTGCCCTCTGTTTTCATCAGTCCAGTTATAGGATGCTGGCTAATGATGCTCTGAGATTTAAATTTTGCATCTCTTCCTTCACTGCATCCTGATGCAGTGTATGTCCAGACTCATAATGTAACTGAATAGATAACCTCCCATCCACAGATTTATTGTACCTTGCCCTGCTTTCATCTGTATAACTGAGAGCAGCAGTACAATAGGAACTTGAAGGAAGTTTAGAAACTCATCAGCCTCATTCTGCAAGTATTTTTATGGGGAAAACTTATGCAGGGAAACCATCCTCAGCAAACACAGAGCTCAACAACAGAGTTTAAGAGCACTGAGAAAGAAAAGCAGTACTCTCCTTTGAAGTATCCACCCAGACAGTACAACTTGGATTAGGATGTAAGTGATATAAGTGCTTTTCAGTACTTCTGTTTTGCAGTAATTTTTCAAATATAGACATTATTATTATGCAAGTATTTGGCTGGCATAAACCAAGTTCTTATACTTTCAATTAATTTTAAAGCAAATATATGTTTCAGTGAGTTGCTTAAACACAAACCTCAAAATAACCCAAAGTAAAGCCCAGTATTGATACTCATCTGCATTAGGCCAAGGTGTCACTTGATGTGACAATTAGTTAGGAGACTCTAAGCAGCAGATGCACTGTCCTTGGTGCATGGATTCTACTGCAGCCCTGTATTTCATAGGTGTTGATGCCAAAGATTTGTGGACTGTGATTCAGTCTCCCCAGTACTACTATGTAGTTGCCATTATTATTGAATAATGATGATGAAAATTTTTCTTACGCTACTGTTAATTCTTCAGGAACCTGAAAGTCTTGCATCAGATGTATGCACAGGGCAGGCCATAGTTAAGGGAATGAAACATCACTTTTCTTCATTTTCATTCATCCATTTTCATAGATCTAAAACTTCTTACTTTTTAAACTCAGTTTTCTACCACTGTAAGAATATGCATCTTCTTTCCTTTTGAAAAGGAAATACTTTTGGTGCTTCCTTTTTGGTGCTCAGATTCCTTGAACACTCCAGTCCAGTCACTCCTTCCTAACTGGTTGTAATTCTTGAGCTGACTGGTACAACTGGGAGTGAAACTATACTCTCTCATACTCAATGCCACTTTTAATTAAAGCTCTGTCTGTGCAGAGTGACTCATTAGATTGGTACAAAATTAATGGCAAGGCCAATGAGCGTAGGTATCGATACTGACATCACAGAACAGAAATTAACGACTATGGGGAAATACTAACAGAATCCTAGCAGATATTGTTACTTCCTCAATTTATTGTTGTAGATGCTGGGGACTAATTGATTTAAATATTAATTAAAAGATTAACTATTACTCCTTCACCATGTAATTTCTTCAGCTTTCTGCCTTTGGGCCTCTTTATGCACTCGGCTAAATACTTGCTCATTATCATTGTAGTTCATGACAGTATTTTTGAGTGCATTTAAATTCAAATGTATACAGAAATAGTCTTCCAAATATGGATGCTTTTTCAATTTGGTATTTAATTGACATTTCATGCCATTTTTTTTCTTCAGTTATTGCTCAAAACTTTTTTTGGTTTTTTTTTTTTTGAAGATCTGTGGAAATAGGAATAACAAAGCCCAAGTATTTTATGAGACTTTTGTCTTTTAAAAAAAAAAAAAAAGTTAACTCTTATTTTATCAGCACCCAAATCCAGGTGTTCTTTGCTGGTTTTGAGTCCCCTGAGTTTTATCTATTCATTGAACTTTAGTGCAGTGAAGAGCAGTCAAGTAGTTCACAAGGTTGGATCTTGGTGTTAAATTTTTGCATTGACCATAAAACAGTTTGTTCTCTTGAAAATAACAATTTGAGCAATAAAGGGGAAGACTTTTTGCAAAGCATCTTGAGGAGTTTTTCATCTATAAACCACTCTCTCAGGGTCAGCAAGGGATCTGTAAAATAAACTTTATTGAATTATACCAACGAAGCTCCATGAAATATAGTGGTACATGGCTTTTCCAATCTACGCTACACTACAGATTTTCACATTGCAAACTAGCATTTAATATTATTTTCTAATGCCAAGGTCAGCCTTGGAGCCTTGGGTGTTCTGGGCAGCATAACAGCAGCAGCAATGTTTGTCTGCCTGTATCCTGTCTGACAGTGTTTGTTCAGGGCAGAAGCCAGACCAGAGTTTGGAAAGGTCTTTTCCATATACTGCCATGAGAAAATCTGACCCAAAGAAGGGTGGCACTGACTGTTGAACACATCGCCTTGATTCTTTTGCTCTTGTCAGGCACGCAGTATTAGTAGCACAAGGAAAGGAATCTGGGGGAGTTCACCTACTGAAATCCCAGCTGGATCCCACTCTTCATTTAAAACAGAGAAATGGAAAATTGCAATTCTGGAAAGTATTAGGAGCCAAACTCTTCCACACTGAAAATGTGTAGGGCAGGGTTTTTACATTGACTAATTGCAAAAATTGATTTCTGTTCACTTAAAACTTGTCACTGCAAAATTATGAAAGGTTTATTTTTATCAGAAGTGTGACCAGTGGCAAGAGTTAGACTAACATCTTCTAAGAAAATTTTTAACAGAAGCCAGCGTGATAATATCTCAAATTTAGAATGTTTAAAAATTTTGCTGGAAATATTTTCAATGGCATTCATGCTAATACACATGCAAGCATATACACATGTGTAGTCGGTTGTGTGCATGGGAATGCACTCAGTTTCCAAGCAGATGGGCATCAAATTTTGTGGTGAAATAACCCATCCATTGAAGATGAGGCAACACTTCGTCATTCCTAGCCACTGTCTGGTCTCTGCTCAGGTCTGTTTGCTTCTCCTGAGCAATCTGTGATCATATCTTGAGCAAAACCACAGAAGTGGCTTTGAGAGCATCTTTTTGGTCCATTTTTTTTTTTTCCAGGAGAATCTTTCTGTCTCTTAAAATGGGTTGTGTTCTCTCAAAGCTGCAGTTAGTTGGACATTTGCAAGCTTGCAAAGGGATCATCTTTGAATACATGTGGTTCTTTTTTCTCTCTTTAACAACATTGAACTGGGCAGGTCCTCCTGGTTAAAGTCCATCTCCCCTTATTATGAATTATTTTACAGTGTGATAGGGACACTGATGTTGCCTCCTGTAAAGGGAGGTCTTCAGGGACCTGCTGAAGAGTTGAGCAGGTTGCAGGTTGCACCGCAGGCATCTGTGAGGAGTGGGAAAGGGTGTGCTGGTGCAGGATGCATATCACACCTCACTGGAGTCAGCTGGCTGCAGCTGAAAAGCTTCTAAGATTAAAAAAGTCGTTGCAGAGGTCCCCAGGAAACATAGCACGCACAATGCTGTTTTTTTCTGCTTTCTCTTAAAGGTAGAAGCCCTCAGCTCCAGGGAGACAGTGTTGGTTTCATGGGTTGGGAAGAACCTTTCCCAGCAAAGATTTTGGTGAGCAGCGAGTGTGTGGGTAGAGCATGCCGTGGGAGACTACTGTGGGCTGATATGAGAGATGATATCAGAGATTAGTTAACCGTATGGGCTGAGTCCCTGGGGAGGTGTGTGAAATGAATCAGATTAAACAAAATTGATAATGTGAATACTTAATCAAACAGACAAAGGTAGTCTGCACAGCTAATTAGGGGCAAATAGAGCGTCCCTCTTGTACCTCATTTAACTGACAAATTGTGCAGACAGTTTTAATGGGAGTCTGTTTAGCAAAGAGAAGGCTGTACAGTTGACAGCTTGGCAAAATGTGGTTTCTGTAACACCACATGATGCTTACGGAAATTAGCCTGGTGCAGCTGAGCTCAGAGTAAGTAAGAGCTGCCCAAACTCTAGTAAAATGGTAAAATGGACCTTTTGTAGGCCTCTGTTCCTGGCTTCTTAAAGGGACCTGAACGCTTTTCTGCAAGCTGGGTAGGAACATTTCTGAAAAAACAAAAAGGATCATTAGCAATACCAGAAAAGACCACTGCTGTAACCAAGAAGGCAGACAAAAAATTCAAACTTAGCATATGACCTTAGCATACTACAATTTCATGGTTGGGCCTTTGTAAGAACAAAGTTACTTTCTCATCTTCTCAGGAGTTACATAAATTACTGTTAATATTTTACATACAAAAATGTCCATGCAAAGCAATCAGCTGAGTCCTGCAATATGGGCCAGCTCCAGGGCCAGGCTGAGGACCCAGAGAAACCCGAGATCACAGCCCATCTTCTGGGTCCAGAGAGTCTCTGCTACCATTTGGAGTGACCTTCCTAGCAAATACAGGTCTCCAGTTTCTTATACACTGAGTAACACAAATGCAAAACTTTTCTACATTTTCTGGTAACTCCTTCCACTGCATCCTTCCTCTGTGCTTCTCCAAACCAGCCATATCTCTCCATTGTCTCTCTGCGTGTGTTTCCAAGGTTTGCATACGTAGCCCCCTTCTAAAGGAAGATGAAAATATTTGGGTATGTTGCAAACTCTGATTAGAGAATTTATAAACATTAGAGACCAAACCCTCCAGCAAAGTGAGACAAATGGCCAACACCTGTTATTTCTTTAAGGCCGTCACCAGATCTTTCATGAGGAGCTGTTGTTGCACTGACATAAGAAAGTGAAGTGTCCTGCTTGTAAAGGGAGCACAGTTAAGTATGTATTAAATTTATGAAACTATATTCAGGCTTCTAGTTTTGCATCTACATCTGCAGATCTGCATTCTAATCTATATAGAATTTTGAGCATGACAAGTGTGAGAAACAAGAGGTTTAACTAGGGATTCTGAGCACATCCTTTTGTATTCTGCCCAAGATTGCTCTCACACTGGGTGTCATCAGGGGCAAGGAGAAGAGACTTGCTATCCCTGCAAGACAGCTCACAGGAGTTTTGCTGGGAATCATTATCTGGAACATGGCATCCTCTATGGTTAAGCCTCTCTTTTAGTCTCACTGATCTCTGAACATCACAAGAATTTGGTGTACGTGAGTGATACACAGAGCTCTGTACATCCATGTACATGTGTGTGTGCATATGTGCTGTGTTCACTCAGACAAGCTATTTGGTCAATGTTTTGGCCACAAAATGGAGATACTGTAATGCTTAGAGAGTGAGAAGTCTGAGGCTGTACTATGAACAGTGACTCTCCTCTCTATGTTGGTTGGCCATTTCATTTAACTCTTCTTAACTCCTCATTTCTACGCCTACAAAACAGGACTATCCTTGCTTCCTCAGAGCACTATTAGAATGAAATGCCATGTTTGCCATGACCATTGATGTCAGAGCACAGGATCTGCTATAGGTCAAATCTTAGTTAGGGAGAAGGGACTAGCACAGCCCAAATCATATGTTGAAAGTGTCCAGGAAGATAGTGCAGATCTTAGGGAATTTGTGGCCTCTGCTTTGTGACTCATTTGGGAAGTACATTATCTTCCTTCCCTTCCAGCTGAGTGGTGCTTATCACCTCAGCACTGCCAGGACTTCAGCAGAAGAAAAATGGACGCCATCCATCTTCACAAAAGCATGGAGTGTTGTCTCATTTGACATCTGACTTATGCTTAAACATCACCCACTGCTGAAAGACATGAGTTTATGATGGAACATAAAGATGGTAAACACATGCCCTGAAATGAACATTTTAGGAGTGAAGTGTATTACATTCGTAATAAAGCTACAAACATGAGGCCCTGCCTGGAGCTAATGCTTTTTCTGAATTCACTTCTGGAGCTCACCTTGAGGAACTCCTTCCTTGCAAGAAAATTCCCTAGTACAGAAACTATAGAAAAAATACATAAAAGGTGGGAAAGAATAGGACTTATTTAATCAAATAAATATTACGTGCCCAGTAACAAAATTTAAAATTTGATCCTTGTATGGTTGTGAGTAATTTAGGACTGTTTGTGTTAGGTTCTTTCTTTCATATCTTCTCAAGGAACCTACACAACATGTAAAGCCATTTGATTCATTTATGGAATAATTTCACGTATTTCAGCAGAAGTCTGTGTAACCCATTCCGTTCCCTAGTAACTTCCTCATTTTAGTCTACCTCCACTAATATGAAAGGTGTGTAATGGAAATTTCCTATAGTACAAGTGTTCTAGTGTGGCAGGTAGCATTTGGAAAACAAAAGAAAGAAAGGAAGGAGGAAAGGATAAATGAGGGAATGAACAAGCAAAGGAACAAAAGAGAAAGGAATAGAAAAATTATGGGGAAGCTTCTGTCTGAAGGCCCCAATTCCCACTCCTACACCTCTGAGAAGCAGATTTTCTGTCAGGTGGGCACAATCCAGATATCACTACGACTGAAAAAGCCTTTGGGAAGCAGGAGGAGTTCTTTTTTTAACCTCTTCTCTAACTTGTTAAAGCCTGTGTAAATCCCACCAGCTTCCTCTGAAACGCTTGCCTGAGCAAAAGTTTTTCCAGCACATTTTTTGAGTCTCACATAATTGAAATAGGAGGAGATTTGAGCCTGATTCAATAGAGCAGTTTGAGTTAATTGATAAACCTTCCCTTTTTATTATCAGTGCTACCCTTCTGTCTGAAAGGCAGGGAGATTTCCTTATGGGATTTGAGCAAATATTGGAAATTGCAGTGGCAAATTAGCAGGGGCCACAAACCAGAAGTGACAGCTCAAGGAGGCTGGTGGAGGGAGTGGAGCAATCCCTTACCAGTAGCAATTGGCCAGACTTATCATATGGACTAATCACAACAGAGCTGGTGAAATAATGGGCACCAGATGTTAGCGCTTTGTAGACGTCGGCTCTCTGGAGACCAGCTCCGCCAAGCGAGCTCCCCAGGAGCAGGAGCATGGCTCTCTCATCTATTAATAAGACAGGGGGCTGCTGGTCAGTGCCTATTCCACATATCTATCTGGTGATGATACAGCCCCTTTCCTCAGCTTAAGGAGTATTTGCATTCATGAGGAGCATTTCCATGACTTGTATGCCTTAGACTCACAGCACTTCATTTTGTTCCCACATGAAGGAGTGAGTGAAAACTAGTCATGCAATGGATCAAATCACTGGTGGCTGTCTCCGCAGAGATCTTTAACAGGGAGGCTGCTCTACAACGTACTGATTATTTCCCTGCAGAATTTTACAGCTGTAAAGGTTTTGCTGGCACAGTGTGTAGGAGGGAACGGGGTGGAAATATTTTCCCCCAGGAGCTTTGCAGAGAAAGCCTTCAGCTGCTCTCCAGAGTCTAGGGGCTGCAGACAGGAGGAATTCAGAGAAGGAGCAAAGCAGACACTTCTCTTGCTCTTATGTGCCGTGCTTTCAGACTGGGCCTAACCACGATCTAGCCTTACAGGATTATCTTACACCTCTAATTGTTTATAATAGGCTTGCTTGAAAAGACAGAGATTTGCAGCTAAGCCTCTGCTAAGAGCACTGCCACTAGCACTGCTGCCAGCTGCAGCACCCTGTGCTGTGCTCAGAGGGATGATGTGGCTGCGGTTTAGGTTTTGTGCAGGAGTCAAACCTGGCTAGGTAATCAGCTGGGTGGGTGGGCAAAGGGGATCAGGGACCCTGCCTAAAATAAGTCAGAAGTGGAATAGAAGATGGTCACAAAATTAAAAATAACTGCTGCTTAAAATAAGATGAATGGGATGAGCCATTTTAAGTGAGTCATGTCTGCAGAGTGGGCCCCATCACTGCCAGTGCTGGCCACAGAGCACGGGGCTCCTCCTGCCGTTTTCAGCAGGTCTGCTCTTTCTCTTTTTGGATTCTGACTGATGTGGTTTCAATTTCAGATAGATGGGAGCTCTCTCTCCTATCCAATCTCTTCATCTCCTAGCACAGGACTTGGGCTTTTTTGTGGGCAAAGACCCATCTCTGCAGAGGGGCTATAACATGAATGGCATCTGAAGATGTTGAGCAAATATCAATCTTCTTTTCAGCTAAAGCATCTTATAGATCCCGACCAAGGTGTCCAAAAGCAGAGGTGCAGGCAGTCCTGTCTCTGTTTACCCATGTCCTCCTCGTCTGAGAAGAAAGAAGCTCTGATAAGGAAGATCTATAATGATAACTCGTACACTCATAAATTGTAATATAATGACAGAACCGTAAGAATAATCTTAGATATTTTCAAAAGAAATATATACTAAGTAGTTCAGTAGACATCAACATATATTTGTGCTCAGGGAGAGTCTGACAACTGTGCTTTTGGGTTTGAGTTGGCTTCTGTGTGGCTGGAGACAGTGCAGGTACCACTGTCCCATCCCTGCAGAAAGGACCTGTCATCTCTTCTCTGGGAACTTGTGTAAGTAAGAGTGAGAGAATAGACTTCAGGGGTTTCAAGGGTAAATGGAAAACTGGTAATGCTCCTAGACTTCCAAATGGGGTTTCAGAGCTTGTTTCTTTATTCCTTGGCATTGGCAGGGTTTGCCAGTCCTTCTGGAAACCTCAATTTCACCTTGACATCTGGGTTTCAGAAAACATTAAGCACTTCATCTCTGAAAATGAAGGCAACTTCACATTTTGCTTGTGTCAGGTCAGAATGGGCACTGGAAACTATTCACTACTTTTGAAATCCACCCCCTGGATTTTAAGAGGAATGGCAGCCCAAAAAGAGCTCTCCTGAAAGGGACATTGACAGTAAAAACTACTTGTTGTGTAGCTCTGCTCATTCATAGCTGGCAAGGACCTGGAATCTCATGGAAAGCAGATGTTACCAGATTTGTTATTGCAGATGAATCTGGATACACAACTCACTGCTCCCTAAGAATGTGTCTACCTTTTACTGTCACATTTAGTACTAAATTACATTGATTTTTCTTCCCTGAATGACGATTTCAGTGGTAGTTATTTATAAAAATATGAGATTTCTTTTTTCTGGGAACTTTTTTTGGCAGTTTTTGTTTGTGTGAGAGAGCTTGGAAAATGTGACAGAACCGACAGCTCCCATTTAAATGCCAAACGTCTCTTCCTAACTTCAATCTGCATCTAAAACAAAACAAAAAAAAAAACTATTCAAGACAGACATTCCTGGCAGACACTTTTGCTATTCCTGTGGTCCCCCAAGAGCTGTAGTTTTTTTCTTTTGACACTTGAGTCCAATGATCAATCACCGAATACTTCCCCCTGAATCTGGATTAGCAATCAGTTGTGTTCTCTGGCATGTGCCAGGAACATCTTCCCCTCCCCTCTACAGGATGCATTTCAACTTGAAACAGCATCTTAGCCTTTGCAATTGCAATCACCAGCCTGATGCTGTCTGGTGAGGAATGGCAGGAATGCCCTAACTAGAGAAGTGAGAAAGGAAAAAGTCAGAGGGTTTCTGTCAGCTTCTGACAGTGGCAGAAACATCCTCTTTTCCTGATGAGCTGCCTTTCAAGTCTTGGCAGAGCCATTACCAATTCTATGGCTGCATTTCCCTGCATTTGGGGCCATCTGTCTTTACTCCTTCCATTCTGAAGTCAGAAAAGAAAATTATTTTCACATTAGCAACTCATTAAATGGTTCCAAACTTGTAGCACAATCACTGCTGGAGCTAAACCCATTGTTTTTACACTTCCAAATACGTATTTGGAGGCATTGTTTAGAGATCGGGGGCTGCCTTGCAGGACCTTCTGTCATGCACATGAGCAAGTGGGTGGGGTGGGGCCCTGTCACCCTCATCCATCATACTTCATCAATGTCGCCACCACCTGCAGAGGCATTACTCCCAGTCATTCACTCACTTGGTCGTTCATTTCTGTCCATCAACATGAGCAGAAAGAGGGGATGTCAGCAGTTAGTATCTGAACTGGTAAAATTCTTGAGGTTTGTTTAAGGCAGTGCAGTCTTCAGAGTTACTGAAGACCATTTGATGACTTAGGCGAGTTGCACTTTGAGCTTAGTTTGTCAGCATAAAGAAGCCCTTTGGAGGTCAGGTACAGTGTTGATACTCACTGTTGAAATGAGCAAGACTGCTGATTAATCAGTGCAAAAAGCAGTGCCTTTGGCTGGAGAAAGACAGAAAAGCTGTACTTCAGGAGAGTCTTATCATCAAAGGGAAACACGGTGGTCCCTTTTGAAGACCTGGATCAAACCCACCCTTATGTCTCCTATAAAACTCCTGTTTCCCCTCCCTGCGTTGAATCTCTCACTACATTACTGGCTGAAGGTGCCTGATCAGCAAGTGCAGGGAAAGCGGGATCCTGAGCAAACCCCAAGTGCCCTACCACTGCTGGAGAGAGTGCTGCTGGCCTCTGGCCCTGCACTGCCCAAGGCACACTGAAGAGCCACTTGTATGGGACAGGGGAGCCACTTGTGTGGGACAGCCCACAAGAAAGCAAATACATTTCTGTGCTGCTTGGCTAAGCCAGTGCTAATATCTGAACAACTTCTAAAACTTCAGTCTCTGAACTGGCTGCTGAAAACCTCTTTGGAAACAGCCATGAGCTCCCTCAGCCTGCCCAGCAGCTTGAAGCAGAGTTTTCCAGAGTGGTTGTGTTCCTGCAGCTTTCCTGAGAGCTGACGCAGGCTTTGGGAGATGCAGCTGCATTTTAGGGGCTGAGCAGAGCATTTTCTGCATTGCATATGAAAAGCCTTCTGGGAATCAGAGGGTATTAATCAATTTTACATGTACCAATCCTTGCCTTTAAAAATCAGGGCTCCCTGCACATTGTTAAAGCCTCCCGGAGCCCCTTCTGTCCCTGGAGTCGATCACAGTGAAATGAGGGCATGTCACAGCATAGCTTATTAGGGAAACCGGGGTGTTTCCGTTTGTTCAGATTTGTACAGAAAAGGGTTTTTCACAGGGGCTGTGCTTTGACAGTCTCGTCTTCCCCCAGGCTGGTTCACATTTAGCAAGGGGCGGCTGACAAAGCTCCTGGGCCACGGAGATCCACAAGGTGCTTGCAGCTGGCACAGATACCTCATTAGAAATTCATTTTTTCCTGTCATAATAACAAAGTGCAGAGCAGCGGTGGCAACATAGTTTCGTATGGGAAAGCACACAAAAGGGGACAGCTGAAAGAAGCTGTGCTTTTCTCCTGTATTTCCAGCCCGACAGAAGCATCTTCAAAGGGAGCAGCCTTGCCCGTCCGCCGCACCCTCTTGGCCTGAATGTCTTGAATGGCATTTTATACACCTACTGCACCCTGGGGCCAGCCAGCCTCCAGGAAACCCATTCACCCGGCCCCGCTCCTTCTCCCCGCGTTTTGTTGTTTCCTACCCCGCGGAAGAGGTGGGCAAATAAAAACGACATCCCCGGTTTGTGAGCCTCAGCTCCCTTGCGTGCATTACTGAAACCCCGCTCCCAGCCAAGTGGAGCCCGTCCATTTCTTACGGGGGAGGGTGGAAAAACCTCCAAAAGTAGAGAATGACTGTTGTCTAATTGCCCTCTCTGTTTATTTGTGTGGTGAAAGTGAAAAAGTAGATTCAGGAGGGCAGAAGTGGGAGGAGAGCAGTATCGCTGCTGTGACTGTCACTGTCAGGATAGCACACAGATGAGGGCTACTGAGGAACTGGAACACTTAGTCACTGTAGAGGTGGAGAGTGGCAATGAGGCACCCTTCTCATGCACAAGCATCTTGATCCACTACCCCAAAGCTAATGAAAGAAGAGGCTGGGTTTCTGAAGTCAGAAGATTTCACCTCCTTGAAAGTGTATAGTGAAAGCCTGACAAAGATTGCATTTAAAAATCTCGGCTTTATTTTTCTCCCTATTATTTCTTTTCCATCTTTCCTTCCTTTTATTTTTTTTTCTCCTTGCAACACCCCATGTATTAGAAAAAAATAGGATGGGGGAGGAGAGAGACAGAAAGCAAACAGGCAGTGTGGGAATAGGAAAGGACTGATGGCCAAGAACTATCGTTTCTATTAGTTACAACTCAGAAACTTCCCTCTCATACACAGATCAAAACCACATGCAATAATTTCCCTTTTCAGACAATGGGTTGTTCGATTTCCTAAAATAAAAACACAACCAAAAACCAAACAAAGAACCTAATAACAACAACAACCCCCCAATAAGTAAAGATTCCTGAAACAAAAATTTAGTCTGATCTGTATAATGCATTAAACACAGACACCTCACCGTTAGTCCAGTCCTCCATAGCACAGCGCCAAGAAGCTCTGGCAGAAGTACAGCAAATGAACGCACTTTGATCCCTCAGCCTGGAAGGGAAGCTGCCAGGGGAAAGCACCAGGCAGACCACTGGTGCAAATGCAGTTTTCTGCCAGAGAAATCTGAATCCCCACTTTGCTGTATGTGGTAGCTCAGAGACACCAGCATCAGAAATCTGGAGTGTGAGTGCGAGGGAGACTGCAGACTGTGAGACAAAGACCACTAGGCAAATCTTTTAACACATTCCAGGAGTACTGTCACCCATGACAGGGTAATGCCTTTTCTATTCAAGAAACCAACTGTAGGGCATTTTAGCTTTAGACACTGGAAATAAAGTTTTGTTCAGGAAGTGGGGATTTACTCCAGCTTGGATAAATTTCAATAGTGCCCAAATGTGCTATGTCTGATTTTAGACACTCCTAGAACCATTACCTAGCCCTCTAGAGAGTTCTGGCTTTCTGTACTGCCTAAATGGATAGGGACCAGGATGCCTATCAACTTCAGGCTATTGTAAACTTAGTTAAACTCTTCCTTCCCTCAATGTCACATCTCAGAAGTACTTTAGTCAAGAGTACTGAGTATCCTTCTAAAAAGTGTCCATAATGTCACAACTAGTAATCAGCGAACACAGGGGATATTTGGGATAATCTTAAAGGAAGCACCTCGGGAGGGTGGGGATGGGGGTACTGGGCTGAACGTCGTGATGCAACTGGAAAAGAAACACAAAGAAAAGACCTCCACCACCTTGGCCTGCAGCAGGAATTTTAGAAGGGATGACTATCAGGCTGAGCAGAAGCCAAGTCATCTTCAGTAACTTGAGCTGTGCAGATATTTGGGTTGTGCTCTCAGCTCATCACCAGGGTCTCTTTTGTTCCTTGTCTGCCAGGGCATTTCCAGAGGGTCCTTTGTTCTGTCCAGCTGGTGAGAGTCAGGGGATGGGGGTGGGCTGGAATTGCTGTTGGGGGGAGTATCCATATTGCCATCCATTTGCAATAAGAGGGTAGTCGAGATGAGAAGAAACAAGACTAATCTGGTAAAGCTAAGGTAGAATAATTTACCTGAGACATTGGACACCCGGACAATTTCTATGGCTCCCCAGGCTGAAACTGAGGTCTAGGTTGTTTACATGCAGCAGGCATAGGAGCTCATATAAGGGGCTGCAGGTGGCACATGAGGCTTATGTCCTTGGGACATAAACTCTCTTCTCCCCAGGACCTAGTCCACAGCACCCTCCAAGGACAATCTGTACTTCACACTGTGCTCTGAAGGGAGGCATTGTCTAGGTAAGCGCTGCCTAACTCAAACAGAGCTTTGCTGAGGCAGGTACAAGCTGCAATCCAGGGCTGGGGCGTCACCGTGCCTGAGCCGCACTCTGATCATGGTTGCCAGTTTAGTCATGGCCACCCAGCCTGTGATAGAGACAGCTACCACACAGAGGGGTAAAATAAAGTGTACCTGTGTAGAGGCATAAAGAGGTAATGATAGCTGGCTGACCAAGAGAAGATTTCTTCATTGTAAAGCAATATATTGGATCTATAGGTGAATCTGCTGCATTTGAAAGATTCATTACAGAGATTGTCAGGCCAGTATGCCAAGAATTAGGAGATGGCAAATAATTCAGTTAAGCAAAAACACAAGTGAGCTCAGAATCAATATCCAAAACCACAGATGTAGCACATGACCAAGTTCTCATGAAGAGGTTAGATTGCCCATACAGGTTTCTTGGTCAGATTGTAAGAGGGACAGAGGAGGTGGAACATGAATTGGACAATAACTCATGTGTGAGATTGTGTGGCTGATTCAGAGCAGGGATTTAAGACTCTGTTGACTCCAACCCCTGATAGGACACTGCTTAGCGAAGGGTTGGATGTCTTAGAGGGTTGCCCACTTTTTCCTTTTCCAAGGAAGAATCAGAAGTGATGCCCTGATAGATATATGAGAAATGTCAAAGAGCATGTATTTCCACAAAGGAAATCCAGCCGTATGGGGTCAACCCTCAGGTACTCAACACTGATCAACATGACACAAAATAAAATCCTGCTAGTCTCTGGTAACCTTTGGGAAGCAAAGAGTCTCCTCTCACTGCTGGTCTGTGTTCCTTGACCTGAGCTATACTTTTGCAAGCTGTATCCCTGATGAGATGGATCCGGTGGTTCCAGATGGGCTCAGAGCACCTCTGTGTGCTCATACCTTCCAAGTACATCAGGCTGAGACTTCACTGCATAGGTTGCACTGGTTAGCTGTCAAGTCCATTTGCCTGCTAAATAACATGGTAAATTCAACAACCTGCAGCACTCAGTGAAGGCTTAGGGATGTCATGTCCCACATTCAGTGCTTGTCCCAGACTCAGTGCACTCATCCCTATGCTTGTTTCTCTTGTAGTGTCTGGGGTGCACTGAGTAGTGTATGCCTGCCTTGTGGTGCCTGGTAACAAGGGGAGAGCAGCAGGCAGAGACCATGGGGATGGAACACATGGGCACAGAAACTGTGATGTTGGAGGGCTGCAGCTGCTAATGGATGTCCAACCATTATAAACTTATTTGTTGGAAGTTTGACTGATCTATAACTGCTCTCTATCCTGGATGACTGTTCTTGTGGTTAAATGCTTATACTCCTTTCTGCTGCTTCTTTCCTTCAATACACTGGACTTGCAGGGGGAAAATGGAAAGAGAAGATGTACAGGATGTCATGGGCAGAGCTCAAGAGCATTATGTCTCATATGGCTAGAGAAGACGTCAACGTGAGGGGAGGTGCTTCTTCTGTCCTCAATCCAGAGGCATGAGAACTCAAGACATTTTCTTGGCTTCTCTTTGTAAAGATAAACTCTTAGAGTAACTTTAGAGACTTGAAGATGGAAGTTAATGGCCTGTGTAGTACACGCAAGGCTGAACATAAGAATTGCAAAATTCAGCCTTCACATCTGAAGCCTGACATGCGCTCACATTGCTTTCTTTCTTCCCAGCCACCACTTCCCAGCAGACTCCAGCACCACCATATGGAGTGAAAGTGATGGTCCAGGAGGTGAGACTTGCAGTCCAGTCTGGGCACCCCTGATCACTGGCAGCCATAATGTGTTTATGCCCCCAGGAAAAAGAGCAAAAGACCTTACATGAACCAGCTGTGCATGGGATCATGCAGCCCTCTGACACAGTGGGCTGTCATTTAATCCTGGGTAATTGGGAGTGGGCGTTAGCCCTGAAGCAAACAAGGTTTGTGTGTTTTGTCTGTAACTGACTCCCAACCTATTTGGCTCACACTGATGTGAAATGCAAAATTCCTCTTGTTAAAAACACGGCAAGATCAGGCCCAGAGGAGGCAGGAATCTGCTGCCTGGATTGCACCATATTCGCCTTCAGCACTTTTCCAGGTCTGTTTAAGCAACGCTTTGGAAGCAGTCCTCCCTGTCCTGCTGCTGTCAGTCTTGTGTGAGTGTGTTTGTTTTCCTCAGTATTTTATTTTTGTAAGTACTTTTAATTAATTTTTTTGTTGTGGCCTTGAGAGTAACTCTTCTGAAAGCAGCAGACCCCGAAATTCATTAAATGTGTGAAATGACAGGAGAAAAAGTGTGAAATTGTAACAGTCTGTTTGGGCCTGATTAATAGAATTTTTTCCTGACAATCCCTGGGCCCTTCTGGGGGTCAGTGGAACGGAGCAGCTGTAAAGACAGCAGGAGCAATTTAGAAGCTGCCTGATGGGGGCCATGCAGATTTCAGAACAAGTGGGGAGAGTCTCATGCCCTTGTTCAGGCCAGTGGGAGATGATTGGCCACCACAGTGTCACGTTATCAAGCAGATCAGCCCGAGGTGTGCTCCCACCACTTTTAAAGGGTTATTTGGCTTCAAGGGAGGTTATTGTTGTCTCTACTGTTTTCGGTCCTCCAGCAATGTCACCTATAAAGCTGATTCTGGTGCATTGCCACATCTCACTGTCTGTGCGTCTGCTAAGAGCCAAGCACTAGGGAGGGAAAAGCTCTGCAGTGGAAAGAGTTTGCCATTGCAGTGAGGCTGGGAGGAGATTGCTTCACTTTCTCTCCTCCTTGGTGGCTGAAGAGTCACCAGGCAGGACCCTAGCTGTGGCTGGATACGCTGCTTATGCTGCTGCTGGGGTGAAGTTCTCAGTAGCAAAGGCAGCCAACACCAAGGACCAGGGAGGTCAGACGGCTGTGCTTGTGAGGAATATTTCCCTGGCTCCCACCAGGCACCCCAACCTGAACTGCTGACTTTTTTTTTTTTTTTNATATAGCCAAATGCTTTCACCCTAAGAACGATACAAAAGAAAACATCAAAGTAAATGTCCCCACACTGACATAAGGCTAGAATAATGGTGACCTAGTAGCTAAAGACTGGGACGAATACTGAAAGTAATTCACTCCCCTCGATAACAATGGGGCATGTGTGACAATGATATATACCAGGAGGCGAGGAGAGTCACTTTTGTTGGGTAGTGATACCCCACAAACCCAATTGTAGGGAGATCAATACTGTCATAGGACAATCATCAAAGACCATCAGCTCATCATATTTTCATACCATAAGCAGCTCAAGGCGCCGGGGCTGCCTCTCCGGCAGAAAGCCCCGCGCAGAAATTTGAAGGGTGTGAAATCGACATGATTAATAATTATAGTTATTAGCACATGTACCAGCTGCTCATGTATGGTTTAGCCCGTGATTTATGGGGCCATAAATGCCCATATCTGCTTCTGACACGGAAAGGAGAAGGGCACGCAGTCATGGGCAGAAAGCATCGTCCCTGGTGCCAGGGGCTTTCCTCCCCCCTGGCTCCTGACAAAATTAAAACTACAACAAAAATGGGCCAAAAAGTCACCTCTGCTCCACAGCAATGGAAGGAGGCCTTTTGTTCGCATGTCTGCCTTAACGGCGGCTGAAACCTGTCTGCTCAATGTCCCCAAAGCCTTTGAAGTTTGGATCGCAGCTAACAAGGGCTAGAGATTTCCCTCCCCCACACAACCTCACACTGTTGCCAGGCTGCAAACAATCACCATACATATTACAGATGAAACCACGAGGACCAACAACAGAAAGAAAAACTAATTGTCTAGTTGCCAGAAGTTAAAGCTTTTGTTTCCAAATGTAATTTGATTCCTTTTTCTTCCAGCTCCCCCCCAGCCCCACCATCCATTTACAATGTGTTTCATCATGGAAAACTATTTTACTTTGACACAATCTGAAAAAATGGTTTCAAATGGCCATACAAACAATATCACCACCCTTAGCAGTAGGTATGATGGTTGCTTTAACTCTTCGAAGATTATTCTTGTCTTCTGAAGACTTGTAATAATGATTTTTCCCCCTGCCAGAAAAAGAAAATCTGATTAGTGCTGTGGAGAAGAACTACAACCTGCCACAGCCTGTGAATGTGCAAAACTGAAGCACAGAGGGCTGCAGACCTATTTTTTCCATAACATTCATAGCCATAGACTAGTCATGCCTTGTTGTCAAGCAGAAGCCAAGTTGGTGCCCTGTCGTAGGTGTGCTATTTCCAGCCTGCATCAAAGTCCATTGAAGTCTGCACCCCTCCTCTGGGCTAGGTCGCAGCACAGTGAATGGCAAACAGAGTAAAGGTGTCCCCACTGCCTCTTGTGAAATCTGGTGAGCTCCACCATTCCATGAAGCCTGATGATCTCACACTGACCTGATGAGCTAGAAGCTTCAGTCAGATGAAGGATTTCCTGCACAATGAGCACGAGTACAACTGAGAAAATAACACAGCACAGTAGTGCATCTCAGGGGCTAAAATGATATCAATGTACTGGAACAGCCTCTGGCAAACACTGGAGTCTGGATGTGAGAAGGGAGAGTAAACAGGGCTATACCTGTACCACAGTATTTTCTGTCTCATCCCTTCTACAAAAAGGTGATGAAAGGGTGTGTCAGAATAACAGCAAAGGCAATGGGATGTTAAAAAGATTATTGAGTTATTCTACTTTTAAAGGGACTCCATGTAGTTCACATAGTTCAAGGTAGAGGACAGATCAGTCTTAATAAAATAACTTAGTATAAATAATGTATTTATTGAATCTCATGGAATTAATTTTGGTTTCTTTTCCTCTGGGAAACTGAGTTTTGAGGCCTAAAAATTAGTCTGTGTTCATGCAAAAGGTTTTATTAAAAGCTGGACATATTCTAGGAAAATAAAACATTTTCACAAATGTTTAGTCAAAACCAGTGGTTTTCCATTCAAAAGCTGTTTTAGTGAGAAAACTTGACCAGTCTATAAATGAAGTTGGTTGACAAGTTCATGGTGTGCTCACCTGTTATAGCCCTTTCCTTCAGAACTGAAATACACCCTTCAAAAGTCTTGTGAGTTTTTATCTGTATGTCTTTATTGGCCCTTTATTTGTGTGCTCAGGAAGGCCTGATTTTAAAGTGACAGCTACCATTGGTAATTTGGATGCCTGTTTCTCCACGTATTGCTAAATCTGTGTCGTAGACAAGATTTTTGTCTCCTAAATTTTAAGTGATCCTCCATGACATTGGATAATGATTAAGCTGTAGCCAAAGAAGTCCTGTGCTCAACCCAGACACAGCTGGTTGAATAGAAGAATATCTGGGTGAAAAATGAGGGCCTGGGAGCAGGGATCAAACCAAACCATGTAATGGTTCTAGTCCATCTTCCATTGCACAAAGCTGGGAGCCTCCCATGGTGAGAGCGCAGGTGTGCGTGGGGTGTCAGGTGGAGGTGCTCCTTATGGGTTCAGCATGCAGGACTGCAGAGCTCACCAGGAAAGCCAGAACGGGAGTGGCTGATGTGCAACACCACCGATGCCTGTGTCCAGACAGCCACATGCAGGGAGACCACTGCATTTTGGTGTCATTGGGGAGAAACACATTTTCTCTGAGGACTCAAAACACCCACAGTCAGTTCTGATCTGGTGTGAATTGTTGACTGTTTTTCTTTTTTCTCATCCCAATCCTCTTAAAATAACACTAAAACCCTCTTTTCCACAAAGCTTTCTTGTGTATGTGCGTGTGTAAAACAGAAAGCTGTGGAGACATCAGGCAGATTCTGAACTCTTCCATGTAAAGTATTTCACCAACTTTTGCCAAAGATAACTGTGCCAGGGATTCTTTATACTGTCACCTTGGACATCCAAGGTAGAAAGGGGCTGCAGATTCTTCCCTGTCTCATATTATATGCATGTGTGGCAAGAAACAATCAGACCTTTTTTTCTTTAGATATGTGTATACCTACCTGTAAACATAGTTATATATCTATGTGTAGTTTTAGCTGCATTTAAAGTATCAGAAAATTCTTAAATATTGCATTATACTAGAATATTTCATCCCATCAGCCAGTCTTTCCACATGGGGGTGACAAAAGTCATCACTAAATATGAGTTTAATAATTTCTTCATGAAGAAGTTTATAAGCAGAAGTACGTAAATACATGTGTGACCATTTGTGTGAATCTATGTCTGCACTGTATGTATGTATATGTGACACATAATCTCTCCACTTAAAAGGTGAAAGAAGAAGTAAATGTAGTGACCAAGAAATAAAGTAAGGTAAGCTAATTTACATATTCATACAGAAACTGCAAATTCTGAAGTCTTGGTGGTTTTGTTATTTGTTATGAGCAGGATATGGCCCAAATGGAATTATTAAGAAATGGTTAAATGTTGGTTGTATTCAATCACTTAACTAAAATTAAAAGCCTCTTTTTCTGTTATATTCAGTCACATATGGCATGTTTAGATAAAACTCTCAGACAATAGATCAATATGTATTATTTCACTGAAACAACACTGGTTTTCATAGCTGAGACTGTAATAGACTGAAAAATGTTTGTTCTTATGCAAAAGAAGTGATTTTTCAACACACTAATAATATATATTTTAGGGCCAAGGGATGAAAAGTGGGAAGGGGACCCCATTGCAGAAAGGAAGAACAAGATCTCTCACTTTTTAAACAAACAAGTTAAGAAATAATGCCAAGGTCTCATGACCTGCCTGTGCATGGCAGGTAATAAACAGGAAGAACCACCAATGTAGCAGGATAATGAAGAATGGCCTGTGACATAACTTTGGCTTCTGGTTATTTCCCCTGGTTTCATAACAGTGTTGTATCAGACAAACTGCAGAAAAGTTCCTGGAGTTATGGTTTTATGTAGCACTTAGAAAAAAATGAGGAAGTATGTGACTACCTTAGCAAAAGCTAAGGAGGAACAAAGGAAGGGGGAATCAGGTGACAGAGAGGTCCAAGAAAGCCCATGAGGCAGCTGTCTAGTAGAAGCTGTATGTATTTATATGTAAGTGCACATGTGCACAGGCATGTGTGTCTGTGCTTGTGTATGCATATTTGAGCATATGCTGATCTGTGTGTTTGCATGCAAAAGAGATTCAGTAATGTTTTAGCCTACCTTTAATATGAGAAAATGAAATGAGTTATCTCATCTGCATGACTTTAATATTTCTCTCTTCTCGACTGCCTTATCTGGGCACCTTCATGTGCTCCATCTAGATGGCTGTGCTGTGAAAGCTGTCTCATCACACCCCTCAATTCTGCCTCTTCCAAGCACATAAGTTCTCAATTTTTTCCATTTTTTTTTTCTCCTGGACTCAACAAGAAATGAAGCATGGGGGCAAGACAGGATTTAGAATTTGTAGAGGAAGGAACATATAGTGACAGCTTTTAACAAAGATTTTCATTATCAGAGATAAAGTCAATATAAGTTCAAAACTATTTTAGTGGCCAATGGGACCCTGGTTGACTCTGCAAAAGGATATTCCAGAAAATTTATTGGATTTAAAGAAAGTGGGCACAGCCATTACTTCCAGGAAAAGATCTGGAGAATCACAGGTGCTGCCCCAAGAGTGGGATATAGTTTGAGGTAACTGTAGGCAGAAAAAGTCTAAACATCACTGTTGGAAATCAGAACTCTACAAGGAGCATTTATAGCAATTCAACACCAATCATAACTATTTAACTAGTTCAATAATATGTTACCCAGCCAGTCTGCAATTTTCCTAAAGAACAGTTATGCAGAATTGGGCAGCTGCTCAGATCACTCACTTCAAAACAAACCATTTGCATAATAAATATTTGCAGAGGAGCAACTGGGTGGGGTTTAGGCGAATGCACAGATGAACATAAAAATCAAATATGGCTGGAAAGAAACTAGGCTTAATTACAGGAGGAAAACAAAAAACCACCAACAACCAAAATGCACACACACATGCAGACATATTTCTTCAATTACTTAGAAGAATTAGTGCAAATATTCTAATTAGTTCATTTACCTCTTTCCAGGGTCATAGATTTCTTTCTGTTCCTCACTAAAAAAGAAGATTGTGGGTTTGATCCAGAGCTATGCACTATTTCATTTGCAAGCAAATAGTTTGAGTGTATACATGTGTGCTTCTGTGGGTGTGCAGGGATCTGAGGGCAAAATGCCAGGGCCTACAGCACTGTTTCCAGATAACGTCTGTTCCACAATGCCACTTGGGTAAAAAGATAGTTACAGCTTTTTTATATCAGACCTTCACCCAGACATTGCTCTTGCACTGAGTCCCAGCATGTATGATGGGAAATTCAGTAGCAGTTTCTACTTTTCTCAGTCGCCTTTCAGGTACAACTTGTCCATCACTACTGTGACCAACAACTTACCGTGTTATATACTCCAAATGAAATATCAGTTTCTACCCTGTTTCCACAGAGTTAGTGGCAGAATGGAAATAGATCAAAATGAGTTAAAAATGGTTTTACCAGACTCACTTGTTGATTGTGAATGGCTCAGAAAATCTGGTGAAAGGGAAAGAATTGGGAGGAGAATGTAAAAATTAGCAGAGATCAGATCAGAAAAGGTGAAAAAACCAAACTCCTCCCAAAAAAGCCCCAACAAACCAACCCCCTGAAAAACCTAAGCCATCCTTCCTGCATCGCAAGACAAAGAAATTAAGTTGGGAACATGCAAGAGAGAAAAGGAGGATGAGCAGCATGGCAGCACATGAAAAACCATTGCAGTGAGACCCCTGGTACGTTGCCAGCATGAAGAAACTTGATGAACATTTAATCCAACCACATTCTTCATGGGTCTTACACCTCTCTTAGCAGCCCAGAAGCTCATCTATGGTAAGGAAAGTAGAAGGACAAGGTCTCCCTGTGTGACCTCTGCCTGGCAATATGTAACAGTGACGTATTAAATATGATTAATATTTTCTTCAGAACTGAGTTTACAAAAATACATGCTCAGCTGTGGTCAGCAAACAAGACCATAATGTGGTGTCTATCACAGCACAAACAGTGTATTAATGGAGCCATTAATCACCATCAAAACTGTATTAGGAGTGAAGATAGCCAAAGAGAGCTTAACTGACAGCAAGTGGCCATAAACCTGTCCAAAAACTAATTTGATTACCATCATACCAGCATCTGTGCCACTTATGAGGGTTCATTTTTTTGATGAAATTATGTAGACAAGTCGTTCATGCGTATAATAGACATCTAAATCATGGTAAACATGTTGTTGGCATGAGAAGTAGTTAAAGAAAGTGGGACATTGCTTTGCAGGTGAAATTTCAGGCAAAATGCACTGCTGGTGTCACAACAGTTGGTTAGAAAACCGTTGTCAAACTCATCTTGCCAAGCCATGAGTGACGAATGTTTTTGATCCACATTCAACAGAATAAACACTGCTGAAAGTCAGAGGATGTTGGGAGCCTCTAGCTATTTACAAGAAGGACGGCTTTTGCCAATATAAACTCTTGCTCTTTATCGGCTATAAATATTCCCTACAAACAATCTGTTTTATTCATAGACAGTTGGACCCATTATGTTTTGGTCTTGACAGACGGGACAGTAGGATGCTGCATTTAAATGACACAGACTGTATAGGAATGTATTTCCAGATGATAACTGAGCCTGGAGCTTCCACATAAATCAGGGGAGGGAAATTATTCTGTAAGAAATATGTTCAGATTTCAGCCTCATAAATACAGAGAGAAACCAAATTTTTGGGGCTTCTTCACTTTTATGTGAGCATTTTAATGATTATTTTAGGCAGCTACCAAGAAACTCACGTTCACTATTAGTAATGTTATGCACAAGAGAAGTCTCTCAGTAAAGTAAAAGATAAGGTTGCCCCATCTGCATGTAACTAAGAGGCGAAGTCTGAAAAGGTCTCTGTTTTGGAGGTCAGGGATAATTGGATTTTCTGGCAGAACAGAACTGTTGCATTAACAAAATGAATGTAGACTAAATATCACTGTTTCCCCACTTGCTTTACCACGCTGCATAGGGTAGGTAGGGGTGGATGGGCAGCTGCATGCAGAGCCACCGCTGAGAGGAAGGGACAAGAGCTTGTAGCTCAAATAAGAAAGGTATTTGAAAGCCAGGTAGTCATGTGAAGCAGTGCCTGCTTTAACTTGCCATCTGGAAATAGACTTCGCATTTCTGAAGGTCTCGGGCCATTTCGAATGTATCCCAGGCATGTGCTGTACATATGCTGAATGCATAATATAATTGAATATGGAACAGAAAGGGGATCAGTCCCCAGAGAAGGAGATTGTTTCTTCCAACTAGATGTTAATGGTAGAGTGAGTGACATTTATCTCCAGTCCTTTTATGAATCACTGAGACCAAGCAGAGTACACCTTGCCTTTGGTGTGAGCTATGCCTCAAGCCATGGGAAGCTGCCTGCCATTCACAAGCCAGTGCCTTGTAGGCAGCTCCATCTTACCTGAGTTCGCAGATGGGCCATTCCCCAGGTGGGTCTGGCAAAACACTTCTCATTAATCATTGCTTAAAGCCCTCTCAGTGGGAAGACCTCAGGTTAGACATCATTTGGAAACAAATTGGGTGAAAAATAGCTCTGACAATAAGGAGCCCACACAGAATTCCCCTGTGAGAGCTTCAGCAGTGTGAAAACAGACTCTTCCAGGACACTAAATGATCTGTCAGTTAGCAAATGACATTATAATCCAGTTTTATGCCTCAGACAAATCAAAGCCTTTGCTGCATTTCCTCATTTTTTCCATCTATTTTCCCCCTTCACCTCCTTTAAAGTGACAGAATACTATAGTTAGGAGAGATAGCCAAGTTGTAAATGCTTCCACGGACAAGCCTAAGACTTTCAGGGTTGCACTGTTGTCTCTCTTATTCTTGTGCTATCATTAACAGCAGAACCTCCCCACAATCTTCCAGGCCCATGCCCTAGAGAGTATCAGGCTGCCCAAGCCCTCCAACCCTGTTGGTGCTGGCCAAAGTGTTAAGTGCTGCCCAGCCCTGCCCAGCAAGGTTCCCACTTCTTTTCCAGCTTAAGCACCTGTTGGAGTCCAGGCCACAGGGAAAACCCCTCAAATTGCCCTGGGGGCTCCAAGACCCTTGCTGGGACCCCAGGAAAGCATTGCCTTTGACCTTAGTGCCTGGGAAAAACTGCCAACACTTATGGATGAAATGAAAACAACAAAAATTTAAATTAGATAGTAGTTTAGTTTATCACAGGGTGAAAATTTGTAGTTTTGGGTTTTTAGAATGGAATTAGATAGGAGCAAGATGGAGAATTTTGGGTGGTGTCTTAAGTTCTTCTTCTTCGACTCCATCTTCTGCTGTGACAGTGGCACAGAGACATCGGTAGAATGTGTGTGATGTAGAAAATTGAGTGTCTAGAATTGATAGTAATTATTGGTACAAAACTGTAAATATAGTATGTTTTAAGAGTTAATTGGATTAGAAACCTTTAAGGGACCTTGAACACCAGGTCTCGTGTTCTTGGCAGCGGTGTTTTCCAGTGCGTTAAACCTGGTGTAGGGTGGCGCACGGACTTTAAGATAAGAAAATGAATAAACACCTTTTAAGACCAAAGCTGCAAGTTCTGCTCATCTTTTAAACCCTGGCACAGAACTTTGAAGGGAAAAAAACCCTAATTAGGGGGATCTTTGACTCGAAATACAAGAAGTGCATCTACCAATGTCCTGTTAGATTAATTTTAAAAATGAAGCTTTAAAATGAGGCATAGAATCAAGTGCTTCTGTGAATGGAAGCGACAGTAACTATATGAAAGCAAAACACTTTTGCAGCCTGATTTTATCTTGTTGATTGTTAGTATTTACTTTCAAGCACTGACACTTCATGCCAGTAGTAATTCTGGGTCCTCAGAGACATTAAGTGTTGACCAGCTCCAGGTAACTTAAAACCTATGTTTGTTCTTTGCCTCCATCATTGCTTCTTTTCTCAAATACACCGCAATGTTAAATTGACTCAGGGCTTGGACAACAGAAAAATGGAGATGGTGAATCTGCAGTGTAATTTACCCAAACTGAATAAAGGAGCAAAGTACAGTGTGGGGCAAGTCTGACATTCTCCACTGAAATACATAGAGCATAGCCCAGCTGCCACACACAGGTGTGGACACAGGCAGAACACACTGCAACAAGGGGCTTAAAAAGCCAGCAATTACTAAAACTCAAGTTTTACTTCTTGTTGGTGTTCACATTAATTTATCCACATGAACATCTGCCCACACATTACACTAGAGAAAGTTATGGCCTCATTTTTGATGGGTTCCAGCTCTGATACCCAGTGTCCTTGCATGATGTGAGAGTTTTTTTGAAGTCTCTCAATTGTCAGTCCTAAAAAAAACAGGTTTGGAGTTTGAATATCAGAAATTGACATTAGTCAGCATCAGGCAGTCCACTATCAACTGGGAGCCATCGCCCTGTGGCAGCGATTCCAAATGTGCAGCAACCTGTTGGGGTTTTGCTTTCCCACTGAAATGTCCCTAGGGAATTTAAGACTCCTTGCTCTCATGCTTTTACCCAGGGACTTCTTTGGCAGCCTTTTGTCTGTTGTGAATGTCTTTTGCCTAATGGTCCTATAGGCTCAGCTTTCTTATCCAGGGATTCAATACAGTCCCCAAAGATTGGCTGGCCACAAATATTGAGTTCACTTTTCTTTCAGTAGGGTTCATCCAGACATGGTTAAGGGACTCAGTGTGATCCATACTGGAGTTCCTCTCTGAGTCCTGTCTGTCACCTTTTTCCAGAGCACTCAACAATGTTTCCCAGCATGAATATTTGCTAAAAAGTGAGAACAATGTCAGTTTTTTTGGGAAACACACAGCCCATCTGTACGATTCCTTCTTGCTCTAGGCACTACCTTGCACCATGAACAGCCTTGCTTAAAATTGACAGTGTTTCCATGGCATATTGCTGTCAAATTTCCAACTGTGTCCTCAAGGTGCTGAGAAAGGGATACTGATCCAGCACTCAACCCAACTCAATATGTTTGCACTTCTCTTCTGGCCACTGGAAATTATGGGGATGCAGCCAGGCTCACTCATCACACGGAATTACTGAGCATGTGAGTGTGTTCTCATGACAGCCCTGCATAGCAGTCAGCAAGTAAGAAGATTTATTGCTTTATTTGACACTCTGTTATTCACTAACTGAGCATGACACATCTGGGACTAGGAACTGCCAGTTTGACATCAATGAGCCTTTTTTGCATTGATTGAGTTTATCCAGTTCATGCTCAGAATACAACCTGGCTAAGGAAGAACTCCTAAAACAGGCTGGAATGGAAGCTGCTGGTTATATTTTTTCCAGGAGAATGAATATGATGAGTAAATGACCTCATATGTTGCAGAGCAAGGAGAGGTGATGTCAGCCACTTCAGCACCATCTTTTTTGTCACAAGGCACCATAATGATGAAAAACCATTTCTTGAATGCTGAAAGACCAGTGGAGGAGTACAGATCAAAATGCCATAAATAATAACTGCAATGTATGGAGTCTGAATGAAATTAAATTATTTTTCCCAGCCCATAGATGACATGACTTGCATTGTTCTGGACATGATTTTTCGTGTGTACTTTGCTGAGCTGGGAACAACAATCTCCCATAGTTGCTGTTTTTCTTTAACTCATGGGACAAGTCAACCCGCATGCATGGGTCCCCAGCTTGCTCTGAACTAGACATAAAATATGGAAAACCAGGAAATCTTGTCTAATCTTACACAAAACTTATACTGAGCTCTGAATGGGCTTTGGTTATGTAGCAGTTTGGGCTATTGCTGGACTAATGAAGGAAATGACCCTTTATGTGACAGCACAACACTGACAATGACTCCTCGTTTGGGTGTTTAATCAGAACCCCTTCTAAACATTCCTGTGAAGCACAAAGGGAGGCCTCATGTTTCCTAAATGGAACATTTCCATTTTTTTTCTTACATATAATTTATCCCAAGCCTGTAATTAAACTGCCCCCTATGCTGAGGAGTTTCAAGACCTTTTTGTTGCTTCTTTTGTGCAGATTTAGAAAGGGAATTTGCTCAGCAGGTGAATCTAACATGAAGTTGCAGTTCTTTTCGGCCACCAGATCATGAAGACAGGCATTTCCTGTACTTGATATATAAAGGCTGTCATGACAATATGTAATCAAATAATTCTGCAGAGAAATTATAGACAGGAAAGGGAGAAAGGAAGTGAGCAGTCAATAGTAAAATATGTAAGTAAACCAATCTTTTGTTTTAAATCTACCAGTGCTATATTTCGTTTTGGAGTGCACTAAACACTTATCAAAGCCATCAGGATGGCAGCACTGGCAGGCAGAGCTGGTCTGAGATGGTGCCAGGGACCAAGTGAGGACCAAAATGCTGGGACACATGGGCAAACATCTTAGTGTCTGAACAAGTTGGTAACGTCCTCTTCCATTGTCTGATTTGCTTTTCACTCTTGAACCAATCTTACTTCTTCATAAACCAGTTTTTCCGTCCATCAGACCTGCACCATCCCAGCGGTTTGCAAAATAGCACCAGGGGTTTCTAATACACAAATCCTCAAATCACAGCCATTGTTCAAAATCATAACATGCTGTCTCTCTAAAGAAGGTTCTCTCTAAGGCAGGTTTTACTAGAGCTACTTGCTTTGGCTCTGCAAATCTAGAAATACCTTATCAGATGACACACCAGCTCTGTCTAGTCTATTATGGGTGACTGGGATCAATTACCTTTCTAAATCAGGCAGTCCAGGCTTTTTTAGTTCCTTGTTATCTGTTTTGCTATGAAAATGGGACCCAGCACTGGTCTCAATGCTATTCTTGTCAATTTTTCATTGCATCATAATATTGCTTATTTGACTGTAGTAACTCATTGTTATTTTTCTTCTAATATGTCTGATATTTTTTCATTTAATAAACTTTTCAATTCTTGCCACCACAGTTCTTTTGCCAATGTGCTATATCTTGTCATGCATGTGCTTTTATTTTGAAATTGCCTACAAAGGAAAATTACAGAAGAAGAATCATTTAGCTTTCCTAAAACACTTTACCTACACAAACTATGTTTCAATTTCACTTTGTAGTTCAGAAAAGCTTTGAAGCTGTGTTTTCATTCATGAATTAGCACATCTTTCCAAAGACAATAGAAAATTTCTTACATGGCTATTTTCAGTGCTTTTTATTCATCCTTCTGAAGGCCCAATTTTCTTATTGACTCAGCCATCTTTGCTACAGCAGCATCCGAAACACTAAGTCCACATGCCACATGATTTGGTGGTCCTCCTGTTCATCAATTGAATCTGGGTGGTCTCTTATTTTCATGATGAGTTTTTAGCAATTTAGTGATTTGCCAAATTCCAAGGTCAGTGTCTGAGATTTTTTATGTTTGTCGCTAGGAAGTAGCACACCTAGGAAAGATCTAGCTGTGATAACCTCTGCAGTGAAGCTTGATGGAAAGACAGCTTTCCTACCAGTCTGGGTAATCAAGGCAGTCATTAGGGGCTGAATAACTTCTAAGTTTAGGAGATTTTCAGAAGTTCTAGAATTGTCATAAGCTAAATCCCAAATCCATATCAGAAAGAACCCGACAGAGAGTACCTGAAGGGAAAGAAGCTGCAGTCTGGAAGGACATTATATATATCCCAAGGCAGGGAGCCTGGACAACAAATGGAGGTATGGAGAGCATATGGAGGCTGTTACAGAAGCTTTAGCATGGCAGTCACTGATTTCCAGATTACATAATAAGCTCTCAGTGTCACATTCAAAGTTGAGATGAGAAAAGGTACACAGAGAAATAACTCCTCTCTGTTAAAACATGGATCCTAGAGGAAATTTAAATGCTAGCAAACTCTGGCACATATTACCACATACAGAGGCAAGTCACACTTATAACCACCTATCCCACCCCCAACATGGGGTTTTAGAGGAAAGGGAAAGGAAGAGGGGGAAGGAGAGGGAAAGGCAAAGGCAAAGGCAAAAGCAAAGGCAAAAGCAAAGGTATGAGTTACAACCAAAGAGGTAACCCCCCCAAATTTTAAGATGCTTTTGAATTATATGATCAAAGTAAAGTTCATAAAGAAGTTTTGAGTGGTCTTGACATTTAATGCTAATCAATGCAGATAGTCTACATAATCTCTAAGTAGGATCAAAACTGCAAATTAGGTAAAACACATTTAATGGAGCAGAATATATCCTGCAACTCAAGGAAACCTTGAGAAGCCTAATGAAATGCTAACAAAACATCCTGATAAGTATCTCATTCCCACACGACCAGATGCAGAGGGTTATTGCTAGGAAGCACAGTGTGTGAGAGCCATACAAAAAGCATATTTATTTTGTGGAGGAGACTGTATCTGTCTTTCTATCAATAAATGTCTGAATGTTTGAGCCTTTTGTGCTCACACCTGAGACCTCTCTCTCTCTTACCATAATCTCTCAAAACTCACCATCAATCTGTCAAAACAAAAGTAAGTGATCCATTTTTAACTTCAGGGAAGAACTAAATCAAATTGTAGCTCATACTGATCTAAACCATAAAGGTACACTGCTGCTGTTAGGGTGATCCTGGGATATGTGCACCCAGATAGACCTGCCCATGAGCTCAGGGATTACAGAGAGGAAGTCCATGAAAGCAATTTAGAAGGCAGAAGAGTCTTAGGAGAAAATATCCTCATGAGAGGTTTTTCTTTTCCTTTGGAAGAAAAGTAATTTCAGTTAGATTCACTTTTTCCTTTTCCTTTTTAGGTATAGAAATTTTTTTTGTAAAGGCTCATACACAAGCAGCAGAACTAGGAGTATCCTAATTCCTAATATCCTAGCATTTTGCATTATGGCTGATGTGAAGCAAATCTGCCTGTGGGAGGCAAAAGACTCACAGATGTCCAAGGAACAGATCCTTAAGGTTCCTGTGCTTTAAGTACACTCTTTTAATTTCCTCTAAAGTGCATGCATTTATGCTAAAAGTTTTCTACAGCCTGTTTTCATTGAGGCAAATGTCTGACACTGGGCAGGCTAGAAACAGTGATTTCAAGAAAGAGCTCAGTGTTAATGCTATTAGGAATTAATCTCTTTTTTTCAAGATGTTACATGATTAAAACATCAAACTAACTTCAGTGGCAGAAATGTGTTAACTGCTGCTTTGTGCCTCCAGCTATGCTGAGCCCAAATACACTACTTAGGGTGTAAATCTCTCCTTTGAGAATAATGGGTAAGGGTTTTCTTAAAAGTATATTTTTCTTTCCTATTGCAGCATGGAAAGTGACAGGCAGCAAAGAGCTCGACAGAAGGGTTAACTCAGGATGCTGTGGGCAGGGAAGGGTGGAAGTATTTGCATAGAATAGCATCTGGAATCTACACGTCCTCAAATACTTTGAGGGGGGAAGCTGTTTTTCCACATTCATTACAGCCTGGTAAGGAAGAGGAGAAAAGAAACAAGGAGGGATAGAAAAGGAACAGGGGACTCCTTTTGTATCTGTGTCCAATATGGTTTCTTTTGATTTTTCATTCTCCATAGTCAAGAGCTCCCCATGGGTTCTCATCTGTTACCCAGGCTTTGCCATACCTGCCTGCCTGTGTGAAAATGGCTCAGCTGCCGGCACTGGATGAGGCTAACAGATCACATCTATCTCTCTGGCGTCTACTGAGCACACAGGGCTCCAAGGATCAAGCCCTGGACAAGAGCACAAAAGCAGATCTGTATAGAAGCAGCCAACCTTCTGCATCGTCCGCGGCTCATTGTGTGGACACCGAAGGTCAAAACTTGCCTGCATTCCTGCTTTCCCTATACAGTTCTCTCTCCCTCTGTGTGTGTGTGTGTGTGTGTGTGTGTGTGTGTGTGCTCCTGTGTGTGCCACAGGGTGAACAAGAAGGCAGTACAATACTACACCGCACTGTTGTTTTACTTCCTCATTTTGCACAGCAATTCATAATATGAAACAAATTTCAAAAGCACTGGAAAAGTGCATGTGTATGTTTTGTATAGATACAGAGATGATGAAGATGGATGCAGACGTTGAAATAGAGATACACTCTTGCTATCTCAAAGTACAGTGATTCTGGGCAACCATGCAGATTAAATGGGATTTCACATTCCAATAGGTAGGCAGTAAGAGCTGTTTGGCTTTCTGAATTTGCATTCAACAAGGGAAGGGGAACAATGAATTTAAAAATGTAAATAAATAGAAATCTCTGCTGGGTGAATCTGTTGTCAGTGAGGGAGATGAGATTAAAAGTTTCTGAAAAACAACAGAAGAGACCCAAAGCTCAGAAGCAAGATTTTTAGTTACAAAGCTCAGGGTATACATATTTGAAAGGGGAAGAGAAATTTTTCACTTCTCTGGGATAGTACCAAAATGGGGGAAAAGAACAGCAAAATATGAGAGTATCTGTTTTGATGGTTCCACCTTTTACATGAGGTCAGATGAGTTCAGTAAAACAACACATTTGCAATGAAGAGTCATCAGTTCCACTGAGATTTCTCTCATTGGTCATCTGTAATATTTTTCAAACAGGAGTAAATCAGCTAAACCAGAATATTCAGGAAGAATGCCTGGCACTTCAGAGCTTGAATTTATACCTGTATGTTTTTATGTTTCATGGGCATCAGGGTTTCCCTCTTCCCTGTCTAGTCAGCTCCTGCTCTCCTTCCTGGAAAAGTTTCACATTTCCTCTTCTATCTGATCTCCTGATCAGAGTATTTTCCTGCAGTTTCTGTTTTTGTAAGAGATTCCTCTCTAGTCATCAAGAAGTGCATCAGGAAGTCCAAGGGCTTTCTTTTCTCAGTCTGGTATATTCTCTAACTACCTTTCATAATACTCTATTTACAACCTCAGGGCTCATATACGTATCCTTCCACCCTCCCTCCCTTCTTTCCACTCCTCTTCTCTTCTCTTCTCTTCTCTTCTCTTCTCTTCTCTTCTCTTCTCTTCTCTTCTCTTCTCTTCTCTTCTCTTCTCTTCTCTTCTTTCTTTCTTTCTTTCTTTCTTTCTTTCTTTCTTTCTTTCTTTCTTTCTTTCTTTCTTTCTTTCTTTCTTTCTTTCTTTCTTTCTTTCTTTCTTTTCTCCCTCCCTCTCTACAACGCCTCCTTTTTCCTTCTTTTCCCACTGTCTCTATAGAGCTTTTCAGTCTCTGTAAAGGAGCGACCAAAGAAAGATTTGCTGTCCCATTCGTTCCGCACTGCCCCCATAAAAAGCAGATATTTTCAGGTTGACTGAAAGTTTAACTTTGTTATTTTTTTTTATTTTTAAAGAAAATCCAGCGTGACATGGCACGTGTTGGTGCCCTTGCCACTTAACAAATTACTTGTTTTTTTGACCTAAGTTAAATGCTGTGCAAATTTCCCTTGTCCATGTTTTCATTGTGTGCAGACTTCACTGATAAAGAATAAAGAGCGAACTTGTTGCCACTTTTTAGCCAAAGCTTCCTTCATTTACAACACATTTTTTTTCTACTATGTCTTTAATGACACGAAAGCCTGGATCCTCAGCTGATGTAAATTGGTCATTGCAGGATTGCCTTCCAGAAAATCATGCTGCTTTACACCAGCTGACAGTGGCCCCCGACATTCAGGCAGGGCTCAAAGGTTCAGTGTGGCCTTCTTGCCTTCATTTTGGACTAGACATTAATTTTCCATCCCAGGGTTGAAGTGTGTTTTACCAAATAAATCACAACCAAATGCTTCCTTACAAGCAACCAAAAAGCCAGTTGCACAGGTATGATGAAAAACTCAAAGCTTTCATTGTTTTTGCAGACACAGAACCTGGTTCAACCTCTTTGACAGGAGAAGCCCAAGGGCTGGTGTCCCCACAGGCAGCCAGGAAAATTGCTCCAAGGGCTAGAGCATTGATGGGTGCCAGCTTTATCCCTGTCCATGCTGTGCTATGGGTAACAGGGGACAGACGGGTCACTGGTACGACTGGCATCCTGCTCCATAGGTGACCACGGCTTCAGGACAGAAAGTTCACCAGACACCCACAGAAATCAAGAGTGCTCTTCACGGTGTAGCTCTTCCTCTCCACTAGAGTGACTTATTGCTGTACTTAAACCAGTGTACGATCAGCCCTGAGGGCTGAACTGGCCGTGCATGGGCTCAGCCCCTCCCATCAACATTCTTTTATTTTCCCAAACATGCCATTTAATTTTCAAAAGAGAGAAACACTGTATAGTTATAAATCTAATCTTTCTCCCTGCATGCTTCTCTGCCTCTGCCTGTGATTTAGGTCGCTGGGTCAACCTGCCCCAGCGCTGCTGGCGGGTAGTCTGGCCTGGGGAGGGGAGCTGGGCAGCCCAAGGTGAGGCAAAGTCTCCCTCTGCTCAGCAATGGCGTTTCATTGCCAGCCCCTTGGAGACTCCTGTGACAGTCCTTCCCATGACAGATTGCTAGCCCAACAATGAACCCTTTGTGCCCCACCATTGCTCCTGCAATCCCAGCTTCCACCAAACTTACACCCTCCTTAAAATTTTCCATCCTCTGGAGAAAGCAAAAAGCAAAACAAGTGACACTCATCTTTCTTAGGAATGGGACTCCTTCAACTGGGAAAGCCTGGGACTTTATACAGACTTTTTTTTTTTTGTACAGCAGCATCACAGCAATGTATCTGCAAAGCTGTTTTGGAATGGATAAATCATCTTAATTTGCTTTTCCCCCTCATCCTCATATGAAGACATTAAAAAAACCTTTCTGAAGACATGCAAAAAAATTATTGCTTTATGAGACAAAACAGTCTGATGTCCTGGTTTGGAGCCAGAACATCAGTATCTGAAATGGCATCTTACGTAACAGTGCATCAGTGCTTGTTTTTATGAGGAGAGACAAGGGCTCTTCTAGGGGCACCTTCAAAGCCTGGGCCTGTGGGCAGTGCAGTTAGCCACAGGATAAGTTCCCTCACCATTCTGAATTAAAATTATTCTTGTCCATGTTGGAGAATAAATTCCATTTATAGCATTTATATATGCTATAAATAAATAGGTAAATTCAGCTTTGGGCACCTCAAGGGGGTCTGCAGTCACTGGAGGCAAAACACTACAGGAATGAGCACATGGCGAGAGGCTCATCTTGGCGGTATCTGCTGGGTCTCTTCTGCTGTCCTCTTCCCCACGTCTGTGCGCTGGATCTCTCTCTCACCATTGTTTTCTTTTCCTGGGCCCCTTCTGATGTCAGTCAAGAATGTCAGGGGTCTATCCTGGGAGAGGGGATGGGCTGCAGAGGAAGTTGTCTAAGATGGGCACTACGAGCAGGGGTTAGGACTGGCTAGAAACCAGTCCTTTGGGTCAGGGAAGGGGAAAAATCTTGGGGAAAAATTGTTTTTGCAATTTTTTAAACTTCTTTCACTTTTCCAACCAGCAGTGCTTGCTCCAAACTCTGCTGTAGAAAGACACGGGCACTTAATTATCCCAAGAAACTGGATTACCACTTGGGGCAATAATTGGTGCCCTCTCTTCTGTAACCAATTAATGAGGTTCAAAGGGGCGGGAGATGGACCTAACAAAGGATGAGACAGTAGGCAGCACATCTGCACCCTGGCCGCTGAGAAGACAGCACAAGGAGGCTCGGTTTGTTCCTGCTTGACTTTTTCCTCTGGTTAAAGCTGCCTTTGTCAATGTATTATCTGACACTCACACTGGGCAGCGAGAAGAGCATCAGGGAGAAGTGTGTGTTGTACAGGTGTGTGCGTATGTGAACAGGTCTGCTAAGATCAGACACGAGAGTCAGCCTTCCTGGGAGTTTTGCAGAGTGCAGACTTTTGAAAGAGGCTCTGTATTTTCACATGGATGCTCACCTCTCCCCCTGGCTTATCCCTACCTGGTTTTCTGCTCATATAGTGAAGGTTAGGCTCATACATGGGGAGATCAGAGCTCTGGTCTCAGCAGCTACAGGGATGTGCCTGTGCCAGATCCTGCCCTGTTTCTGCAGGCACAGTCAGGCACTACCAGGATTTCAGATGGCAGCTGGGTTTCAGGATTGGCATCACCAGCTTTATGTTCATCTTTAAAATGGACAAATGAAAAAAAAGGAAAATCAGAATCAACCAAGTGTATTTCCCTCCTCTCAGAAGCAACTTTTCAGTAGTGAGGCTGACTGTGAACAACAGAATGGCTACATGGAGGCTCTTTCAGTAAGATTTCAGAGGCTTCACTATGAAATGGGCTGCACTTGCCTGCTCATTTGCACACTGAGTTTCCTTGCATTGCAAAACCAGCACATCCTCACCTTGATCAGCCTCTACTTTTTCACATGAGCCTTCAAGGCACAGTGATGATCAGCTGTGAAAACTGTTCTCACCTGCAGCTTTTCAGAAAAATTTGCCTATTTTAAAGCAAGGATTCATTATATTCATGCAATTGCTTTTATTCTAAGAGATATTAAAACCCTTTAAAAATCTGTAATGATATGCACAGTCTCCACTTAGCTATTGCTGCTAAAGACAGGAAATAAAGAACTACTACAGGCAAAGAAGTTAGAAATTAGTTTACTTGTTCTCTTTGCTGAAGTGACTCTCCGTGTTGCACTGTGACATCTTTTGTGGAATGATAACTGAGCAGTCACTCTTGGGAGCCACATCTTGTCTCATCCCAAATGTGTCACTCCTTTTGACTAATAGTCTTTACTCTTCTATGGGATTAACACACTCTTAGTTTCAGTGAGCAGATCAATCACAACACACTTTGCTTACCAGATAGCTCCCTGAAGGGCATATGCTGTGCACTAGGAGGAAAAATGTTGTATATAATGGTAAAAGCATTAAGGTGCCAGGGAAAGGCAGAGCCTCCAAAAGATGAACTTCCCAGTCAGACAACATTTTGATAGGAAGCACGTGGTGGTATTTCTGCAACAGTCTAAGAAACATCAGATATGATACTTCATACTTTCTTTCTTTAAAACTTAGCAGCAGAAAAATATGGCACTTATTTAAAACCAGGACAACAGCAAACAAATAAAGAAAAGCAGCCCTTCATAGAACAGGCAGTCTGGGAGCTGCGTGGAACTGGAAAAAGCCCCTGGCCAAGGCTTTCCTTTGCAACTCAAGCAACCTGCAAAAGGACATCTTCCAAAACCACGAGTCTCAGTTTCTGTCTGGTAGGTTTATTTTGATCCTGAATTCTGTGGAAGAGATTGACAACTTGTAGAAGTGCTTGCAAGCAGGGAGTGAAGCTCTTTATGTATTAAGAACAGCTTGAAGTCACTTAAACCCACTGATCTGACCTATGCCTGATGACACAGCACTGTCACGTTCAGAGATGCGCCTGCAAGGCCAGTCAGCATAAGGGAAAAGGCCTGACAAGAACATGACAGCAAGTGGTGACCTGACAGCATCCCCTTCCTGGGCTGTCCAGGCACAGTGCTGGTGCATCTTGCCTCTCATATTAAAGGATTCAGGAGTTTGCACCTGCACAGTAGCATAATTGGCAGCCCTGCACTGGCATGCCAGCAGTTCCCCTCCAGAGTATGCCCCAAAAGATGGGCAATCTTTTGTTGACCCCTTCAGTTTTCAGTACTCTACCCCACTCTTCTTAAACAAAATCACTTCAAAGACCCAAACCAGATTGATTCACATTTGAACACTACCCAAACCCTCTTCCAAGGGGGCAAATACTTGTCTTATGTTCCTTTGAACCCACTGTTGCCCGTTTACTTGTATTTACTTTGCATGGCCTGTGGCTGAACCATGGAAATTAGAAAACAAACTCCTATTCAGCAAGTCATGTCAAAGGTGACCGCTATGCCAGAGAGTCGACTGTGGGACAAACACTCCCCTGATCGGAGGCCTCTTCTGCAGCGCTGCTGTCTCCACAGTTACATACCTGTCTGCAGAAGCCTTTAGTTTATCTTGTCTATGCTGGAAGTCCTAGACGATGCCATCAATCTGAGAGATGAGAGGGATGCTCCTTTGACACTCGCACAATGGCTGCAGTGCAAGAGAAAGCGAAGGGGCTCCCCTGCGAACCCGCCTCCCTTTGAACCGTGAGGGGCGGGCCCAGGCCGTCGCCAACTTCATGTCCAGGTCTTGTGAACCGAAAGGCGGAGTGGGAGAGGGCACCTTGCACCTCTCTGGGGTCCAGGGGGGGCTGTTCACACTGCAAGGTGCTGTGAAACACAGTCTGGCTCCTACTTTTCCACCAGCATGAGCCCGGGGATGGCTGGAGCAGAGAGTGCAGACTTCCCAGAGGCACAGCGACAAGATGGAGTTTGTAGTCTGTGTCTCTCAACTGTGTACCCTGAAGCCAGCTAGGGACTCACATTCACTGTCAAGAGCAACATGGTAGCAATGCTGAGAGAGCACCCAAGTGACAGCTCACAGCTCTCTGGGCTCCACCCTCAAGCCCACTAGAAGCCGGGGCCGTGTCTCGGCAGCTCTGCAGATGGTTGAGTAGCCAGCTCTGCTCCCCAGGGGATGGAATCTGTAAAGTGCCTAATAGCCTTGGGAAACAAATGCTGTGCTTTGGTATAATGGCTCCATTAAGATCCCATTTGCCAGAGCTCCAAGACAGAAAAATAACCCAAATACATGTTATTACAGAGCTCTCTAACCCACTTCCAGTAGATCTGCTTGTGTCTCTTTAGTGATCAGGTGATTTGTGAGACATACTGGCACGGCCAAAAGAGTATGGCAGTATAGCTTGTCAGCAAAACAGGATTTCCTGGGACTTTCTTACTTTTTTAAGGCCCTTCGAGGAGCCTTAAAGGTATTACAGGGCCATAAAAGGGAACTGGATGATACTCCAGCTATCAGCCTATTTCTGAGTCAGTGTGGGATTGTTAAAGCAGTGATGCTGCATGGTGCAGTATAATCCCCAAACATAACTGAGCATCCCAGTGTCCTTCAAGCCAAAATATTGCATTCACAACTCCTCACCACAGCACTGATGAAAGCTCTCACCTGCTCCAGTTTACTATTCCTTCCAAATCACTGTGTCTTGGCTGCCCTGTGCTCTGGAAAGCTGAAATTCAATAAACTTCACCCACATCAGTCAACTACCTTTCACTGGTGCAGTAACAACCAGAAGTCTTAGCAAAATGATGAATCTGGTGACCACATGCACACTGAACTATTCTTATGGCATATAGTACAGCATCCAGTGCCTCCATCCAGTGGAATAAAATGCTAACCAGGGATTAAAGGGCTATCACCAACTATTTCGTATTGATAAAATTCAAAGAGAAATAAAATAAAAATAAAAATAAAAATAAAAATAAAAATAAAAATAAAAATAAAAATAAAAAAAAAAAAAAAGAAAGAAAGAAAAATTTACATGAACAAAATACACAAAGCAAATCTGGATGCCCAGTTTATCTGCTAAAGAGGAGTATATTTCGCTGAGGATAGTAATTTCCCCTTTTTTGGCTATAATGTTTTGGTGAGTTTCCATACCAGGAAACTACATTTTGAATGCAAAAAGCTTTTAAGAGCAGTGTCAAAATACATGTTTTAAATATGCATGAGACCAAACATTACTTACATAAAACAAACAAATCCTGTGAAGTGGCTGCTGAGGTATAAATACACTAAGCTTGTATCAAGTTCAGTAACACTGACAACTTTTATCCCCTAAACTCTAAAGCAGAAGAAATGGTAGCAGGACACAGCATCATTCCAGCTAATAAAGAAAGAAAGAGAGAAAGAGAGAGAAAGAAAGTGAGCTCAAACCAAATGGAAAAAATATGAGGATTTGAAAATGAAATGAAATTAAATGAAATGAAAATATGAACTTTCAGAAAGAGAAGATCTTTGTGGTTCTCATTTTCTTTTCCTTCTGGAATAGGTTAATGATGGTGTCACAATGGCTCTGCAGGCTTCCCTCAGGCAGCCTTTACATTGATGGCTTTAGCACTTAGAGGTTTGCAGTGAAACTAGCAAGGGAACAAACACTGCTGATTTTCCAAGAGTCTCATGTGCTCCTTTACTGCTACAATGTCGTCCCTAGAAGGCTGCCCAAAGTACAGGAGCCCAGCCTAGGTCTAAGGTTGCTGCATATACAGCTTGTATTTGGAGATACAGCTATAAATTCCATAATTTACATAATTCTGGGTTTTCTACACAAATGTGAGAATGTCCAAGCTTCCAGATGAATCTGCTTTATGAATTAGGAGGCAGCCCAGACAGAACCAGCCCTTCCTGCTCTGACAGTTGCAGACAGTTCTGCTGTTTCTGGATGCAGTCATAATTCTAAGATGAAATGAAATAGTGAAAAAAGGGACCAGAATCCCACCAGCAGTGCCTTGGAAAAGCGGGTCAGAGCGTCCATCCTCCAAAGTGGGCTGAGTAGTCAACTCAGAACCAAAGAATTCCTTCAGCAAGGATAGCTTCAGAAAGGCAAGCATACTGAGAGCTTTTGCTGCTGTGTTTACCTGCCTGCCCACAGCCAGAGAGGTGAAGGCTTTGCTTGAGACAAGCAGCCCAGAGAAGTGCTTACAGTCGGCACTTGACTTCTGGCCTGACTCTACAGCCAACTAGACTTGATGCAATTCAACTCCGCATTGCTCCCTTACATTTTGGGGCTGAAGGGACACAAAACTGTTGTTTGCTCCCTTTCCCTGCCCTCCATTTCCCTATTTCCGGCACTTAGCTTCTACTCCTCTGCTGTTCTGCCATCAGGAGAGTGAAGCTGTGGCCAAGATGAAAATCAAGCAGTAACTCTGGTGCTGGGGCTTTCTTTGCTGGACTGTGGGCATAGCCACCTTCCTGATAGCCTGTGGCGTGGCAGCCACGTCCCTCTTCCATAACCTTCCAAATAATTTCCTCAATCTGAGCCTTGCAAAGCAGCATTTGGCCACACATAACAAACTCTCATGTCCCCCCTCCCTCCAGGGATCCCAGGACGATGGCACAGCACTGCCAAACCCTGTGAGATTGCCTCTCAGTTACCAGGAGTACTCAGCCCTGGTACGTGCTGCAGCATTTCAGAAACAGTCGGGTTTCATCGCTGCGCTGTGTTTAGCTTAGGGAGTGCAAATAAGTTCCCCGAGACCCATCGTGTGGTTAGTGAGAGCCAATGAGCAGCCTCATGGAGGGCACCACTTGCCAAAAGAGCAGATGTGTCCGAAGCCTGTACCAGTTAATTTCGTGACCTACTGAAATCACTGAGAGATTTATACTGCTAATTACTGACTTTGTTTCTGGTTTAATCATCCTTTCGTTCACCTTTCTGTAAAGCTGAGAAGGGGAAAAAAAAATCCTGATAAACACCTCATCTTCAGCAGGATATTGTTTCAAATATAAGCTCATGAATTAAAATTGAATTGGGGTTTTGTTTGGAAAAAAAACAGTTATGTAGAAAATATTTCAACTAAAGCTTATGATTCAGCAATGAGGCATATCTTTACTTCATTTCCAGGCATAATCCTTCATAAAATGAAAGCAAAATGATTTAAAAATACTTTTCCTGTTCTGGACATGAAGAAATGAGCCACAATAGACTGATTTTTTTTTTTTTTAAATTTTTTTTTTTTTTTAATTTATAAATGCCCAGGAAAATAAATGACAGGGATGAGAGGCAGTCAAAATGTTATAATAACACTAATGTCAAAATAACACTAAGAGGTTGATACTGCAAAGTTTTACTCCTGTTCATAAATACCTTAGACACATTATTTCATTGAACACTTTGGCATGATGGGCTTCCCTCCCCCATGCACCCCTGAAGCTGGGTTCCCCTATTTTCCATCAGTTCTGGTGCTAGGCACACCATGTAAATACACACACAAAAACGCCTGATAAAGACCTGTGGATTAACAGACTGAGCAGAAAGAACGTGCCTTTGCTTTTTGCATAGTACATCCATCTCTGAAACTGATTCTTCCTAAAGCCATGTGCAAATTACTCAAACCTCTCTCTACCCCTCAGGAGGGACAGCAGTTCTTACAGAGCTGCTCAGCAGCCTGGTAATGCCGCAAGCTGCCATAACCAACACAAAACAAAGACCCTCAGTGCTAATGCTCTTTCTTTCAGGAGAGATTCGTTTGCTGGAGAGAACATGTAATGGGACAAAGGCTGTATTTTGATGTTCCCTCTGCAAATGCTTGAGGAAACCAAAGGCAGTGCAGCACAATCTCTCTGTGTTTTTTACTTCAGAAGCTGCATCACTTGTTGCACTGAGTATTTAGTGCCGCCAGATCCCGAGGCAGCGTCACTTTTTATGGGTTGTGGTAAGCGAGGCAGGATTCCGACTTCAGGTTTCGTTTTCTCCCCAACAGACACCAGAAGCCTCGCTTCCCTCTCCTATCAGTTCTCTTCCCACCCCCTTGCTTGCATCTGAGATTTGGGAAAACAAAGAACTCCATAAGAAGTGTTGGTTTCAAGCACTGTAAGGCTTCTGTTGCTCCTTCTTGTGTTTTCAAACCCTTCCAACTGGCAGCCTGGATGTTAACACACAAGTGGCACCGATAGACTGAAGCAGTCAGCCACAACTGCCTCTCAGACCAGGAGCCATTGGTCTGTGTATGCGTCTCACAATCTCCTCCTGCAGTGTCTCTAAAGTTAACAGAGGTGCAGAGCTCTCAGCCCCCCAAACCAAACCAAACCAAACCAAACCAAACCAAACCAAACCAAACCAAACCAAACCTACCGACATCAGCATGTGGCAGGATTGGTTGTTTCCCTGATCCGGGAAAATTTGTTGTCAGGGACTTAACTCTGTATGAAAGGAATGTTGTTTCATTTCAGAACCAGAGATTTCCGACAAGACAGAGCATGAGCTTTCTGAAAGGCGAGAGCTTTTTGTTTTTTTCTCACAAACATGCTCAGACATAGCTTTTCTTTCAGCTAATTAAGCTGTTTTAAAGCAAACTGGTCAAACAGTGACATCGTGGTGGGGAGCCTTGGAATCAATTGCATGATATAGAAGGCAGGACATTTAAAGGGTGACTTCTGCCATTGTTTCCCCTGGCTGAATCTTTTCTACTTGGTCAATGCTGCCAGAGTGACCCTATACAATTGGGAGAATTCAAAGCCACTGACCTCAAGAGATGCCATTAAGAAGGCAACTGCAGAATAAGATTTCATGGTTGGGAGCCAAATTTACCTTCTCCTTCCATGTCTTGATGCTTGCAATATTTTATATGTATGTTTTCTTCCTGTCATTAGCATATTCCTAAAGCAGCTAGATAGAAAGAGAAGGCAGATGTAAGGCAGCTTTGGCAATAACTGCATCTTGGCTATACAGGAGAGCTGGACCAGTTTAGATGAAAGGTACTGCTGCAAACAAATCATCTTAAGGCATTACAGTGGTTCCTTCAGCTTCATGACAGTGAGTAATCGGTAGGAGTAAGATTCACTTTGCTAGCACAGAGGATGGACTCTGCCCAGCATATATTTTGTTAAACAGAGTATGACATCCATTGTTTTTCCTAGCTGCTGGGTATAAAATCAGTGAGTTTCAACATCTGTCAAATGACCATACAGTTTCCCATGTGCAAAGAATAGACAAATTTGAAACATTCTATTAATAATCAGAAGCACTAGCCAAAAATGGGTTCCTCGCTGTTTTCTTTCTGCAGATGTCAGGGAGGCCATTCAGTCCGGCAGCTGACACACAAAGAAACTTTGGAAAACCTGCAAATGGAGGAGCCACTGCTGCAGCCCCTTGCAAAGCAATGCTAAATGCAGCAGACAGAGCTAGTGACAGTCTTGTGTGCCACTGAGGAGATGCTCCAACTCGGCTTGCTCCAAACAAGCTGAGGCTGTGTGGAGGTTCACAGCACTGGGCCCCCTTTCCCCAAAGACATCAGACGTGGTGGTTTGCCCTGTGTGCTCAGCCCACACAGACAAAATGGAGGTCCTACAGAACTGGGTTGTAAGGCGTGATGAATGATCCCTACCTGTCCATTTCTGCACCACAAGAATCTACCCTAAGCCCAGCCAGCACTTCTGGGCATACTCTGTGTCATTACCTCCTGCACGTACCCCTTGCCACTGCATCCCTTTGGACAGAAGGTCTCCTTCAGGAGAAAAGGGATACACCATCTCACCACACTGCAAGAGAGGAGCAATGCCCTTGCTGAGGGGCTCAGGCCAGTTATCTTGGGTCTCTCCATATTGTTACACAGGGCATCTCTGTGGACGTGGGGATGTCTTGCACCTGCATCATGCATACACATTGTTTCAGAGAGAACAAGAGGAATCTTTTAAAAAGGATCATGACAACTAAATATCTAGTGACAGATTATATTGCAGGGCAACACGACCCACATGAAAATGCCATGTCATCTCTTGCACGGAAGCCTGGCTATCACTGGGAGACAGTCATCTCTGGGCCACAGCTGCTCCGAGCCCAGCTGTCTACCAGGGCAGTGCTCTGTCAAATCAGCCAGGCCTGTCCAAATACAAGGGCTATGGCTACAACAGCAGAAGAGCCAGAGGGTGATGGAGGCTGCTGCATCGCAAGGGGTAGGTGCCCCCTTGTATCCCACAGCCAGCTGTTCTCCTGGATGTGCAGAGGAGCCTGTCTATGGGAGTGCATCATCCCTAGGCCTCCCCCTTTCCCCACACGTACACACACGTGTGCTGGCATGCATGGGCACCCACCCCTTCTGAGGGGACACTGAACCCCCCTGGCCCCCCACTCCCCTTCCCGTGATGATGCATGTTCTACGTGATGACTTGCTCTATAGAAGCCATGTGTTGTCATAATGTAACATCATTAAACAAAGTGTTTAGAGCAGTTTTCACAGAGCCAGAACATGAACAACAAAACCCGCCAATTACAGTGTCATTTTGTGTAGTTGTTAAGGTTTCAAATGTCTCCAACTTTCTCTGGTAGGCCATATTGAGCATGTCACAGCGAACATCTGAGATAACGATTTGCTAGGCAATGTGCAATTCTCGCCTTTTTTTTTTTTTAATATCCAAGAAGAAAGAGTTCTTTATAATAATTTGGCTCAAATGTCTACACACATTGCTCCAGCGTCTGTAGCAGCATGTGTTTCTAGGATTGTTCTGGAAGAGAAAATGCAGAAACAGCAGGGAGCAGAAGATAAACAGGCAATTCGTGACTCATTAAAACAAGCATTGGTAGCCAACATTGTGGAGTGTGTGAAGGCCCCAGATCCAACTCGCCTATAAACTTTTTTTACCAGCTGGACTTAGCATCTGTCAGAGTTTGGAAGGAGAGATAATCTGGTACAAATGATTTCAGTGTGTCGCATTTATTAACCTGCCACCTTACATAACACTGCTGATTGGGAACCGGGGGACTGAGCAGTGACACAGCTTATTGTCCAAACAGTACAACTTCACTACTAAAGATGCTGCCTTCCCTGCCTCTTTTTAAATTATAATGAAGACAATAGAGCAACTGCAAAAGAGATACAGAAGAGAACATAAAAAGCAGTGCAGTTTTGAGAAATGTACGTGCCAAGGTAATATCCTCAGCAGGTCTTTTCTGCTTTGCTTTTTTTTTTTCCCCAGTCCCCACTTTACTCCCCATGCTCAGAAAACATTTTAGCCTGCTTGTCACAGGAGCTGGGATCCACACCTCTAAATAAAGAAAATGTCCTGTTTCATGCCCTGAGCCACTGCTCAGCCAGCACAATGTTATTTACTGCCCAAACAGCTCCAGGAGAGGAAAACATTGTGGATGTCATGGCAGGCTCAACACCTCACATAAAAATGAACATCTTTTTTTTTTTTCAAAGCATTTTGGAGAAATTTAAATATGTTATCCATTTTTAATGCAGTTTCTTTCATTAAGGGCCTGATCCTTCTCTAATTAATGTAGATGAAAAAATTCCTTTTGGTTCCAAAAGGGGAAAGGCTGGTTCCTGATGCTTTGCAGAAACTGATGGCTTGGCAAGAGGTAAAAGAATCCATCAAAATTAATATATATGTTTATCTTAGTTTGGGGTTTGGCTCTTTACAACTCACTGAACACTTACTAGGGACTACTTGACAAAAAGAAAACTGCAGAGTGGTGTTTTGCTTCTGCTCCAGATCAGATGCCATGAATTTCAAATTAATAGAGATGTTTACTCTCTAATACAAAATTTACATGTATTAGCTTATAAAATATGAATGTGCCCGTTTCTTCCTGCAAAATAAAGCATTTTCATTTAAAAAACAAAAACTGCAGAGACTTTGGGAGAAAAAAAAACCCAACACTCAGGCTTAGGAATACCTCACATTTCATTTTGGTTAGCCTATTATTTGTAGTTTTGAAACTTTATTGGTCCCTGGTCTAATCTTTTCTGAGTATGAAAACATTAACATATGGTTTAACACAGCACAGGGCTGGAAAGTCCATATCCCAAATGCACATTGTATGCAGGGTGACATTCACACTAAATATCATCCCACAGGGTCTGTACTCCATTTTACCTGGGATTGGAGAGCCATGAAATCTCTGGAAAAGTTGTTCATGAGTCTGAACCAAATGGCGTGCAGTGTACTGAGATACTAGCAGCGTGTGCTGCTGCCAAAGGTTGTGGCTCAAATGTCTCTCTAAGTAACATTAAAAATCTGCTGCTTCATGCCTATGAATTTCAATATTTATAGCGTTCAATAAAATGGTCCACTGTCAGAGAGAGATGTGCCACTGTGCACTCTCTGAGCAGATGGGCTGCAATATGGCACATTTACATGGACCAGCTGTGGAGTGCAGAAATGAATGCTGGTCAGAGGCAGGCTGGAGGCACCACATCTGGAATGCAAACAGACCTGCCTGCGCAGCCGCCGGCATGTTTCCTGAGCAGGATGAGCTCTGATTTAGGGCCGCTCACCAGTGTACCTTAAACTGCATCAAGAGTCCTCATTAACACAAGAGACTATGGTACGGTTTAGGGCCTGGAACTTCTCTGCTGGGCATCTGTTAGAGCCCAGGGATGGCACTCTGCAGCCTGGCAGAGAGGTGCCCCAGGGAGACATTGTCTTCTCTACCATGTTATGGGGTAGATGTGACTTCTCCTTTTTTAAAATTCTCTCCTGTGCAGTGGTGTACACTGAATACCTACCCATGCAAGCAGCAAACAAGATTCTCTCACCTCCCACCCATCCCCATGTTCCCCTGAGCAGTGGGAAAGTGTGCTAATACTCTGAAATTTAATTGATTTTTTTTAAAGCAGGAAACAGTGAATGCTCCAGTACCGCATAAAAAGAATGAAGTGCAAGTCTTGGGGGATTTTTGCACTTTTAGATCACAATTTCTAGAAAAAAGACTGCTGCCCAGTTCTATATAAATCATTTTATACTGTGCTTGGGCAAAATCCTGGAGACTAAAATCAATGGCAGAATTCCCACTCATTCACAGTAGAGTTAGGATTTTGTTCAATTTGAATAAATAGACCTTAAAGTGGGTATAAAAAATAATTTACTCTCATATTAAGGCCCCTCTGTGCTTTCAGAGTGATCTAATGTGTCCTTAGTGTATATAAAAATCATATGTTTAAATCAAAAGGACAGAGCGAACATATATCTAATTCAGCACAGAAATAATAAAAACCAAATTAATACATCTGATAATGCAAATCTGAGCTTCCAATTTTTCCAGATTAACATATTTCATCACCACATTTTACTTTCATAGAGGTGTTAAGAGTGTTCTGAGGAGGGGAATACAGGTGTGAGAGATAAAACACTTTTTGAGATAGGGTATTATTTGTCATTTCAACCTTCCCAGAGCCAATACTGGAGTTACAGTACCAGCTGAAATCCTGCCCAGTGACTAGACTGCTGCATGGCAGCTCCTCACTTACCTGACTTGGAAGTATAAATGAAAGACTTTAATGTGCTACTGAGGCTGAACATGTGAAGCTGTGAAGAACTGGTGCTTTTCTCCCAGAGAGTTTCCTACCCTTCCACCTCCCCTTCTTTTACTTCTGCTATTCAGTTTTTGAGAATTTTTAAAGGCTTGGCTTATTTTAATGAACAGGCATATGAAGAAGAAAATAAACTGCTCAGTGCATGCTTGCTTCTGTCTTTTTGCTGGAAGAAAGCGTGACAAGAACTAACATGAATAGGGCTATAAAAAGAGCATTGCCGTGTGTCTAACTTATTCTTTTTCACCATTCCTGCTTATCTCTGACACTCTGAAGGCCAAATGTGCTGAGGAAATCCCTAGCCAACACCTACAAAAAGGATCTGTAGCATACAGTGTCAATGTGCATTTAAAAATTATTGTGAAAACAGATACATGCACTTCATGCTCAGTTCTGCTCTCAGGGAAAAAAACAACCCTGAGCCTCTCTTCCAGCAACAGGGTAACCTGGGACTCAGCCCTGGGTCTATCTAATAATGTAGGCATAGCCCTGGTTTCTTTGCTTGTGAACCAGAAAAAAAAGTCCTACACTGCTGCAGGGTTGCTGCAAGAGAAAATATACATGAGGTTATGAAGTGCCTCAGGACTGTGACTGTGGTGCAATATTCACTCCAAAAGTCCATGGAGGGCTTGATGCCCTTTTTGGACTGATGGCTGCCTACTAATCGAGGAACGCTTAGGTAGTTGCTCTTTGAAGCAAGGCTCACAGTATCTGTCTTACTGTAGCCTCTCAGATCTGTTAGGGCAATTTTAATCTAGATTTCCAGATATCACCTTCCTTCTCTGCCAGGCAAAACCGTGGGACCCGCCTGAGTGGGAGGAGAGTCACTGAGGGCAAGCCAGCATGACAGAGCAGCTCCCAGGTGACAAGAAATAAGTTACAGCACTTGGAGACACTATCTGTCTCTCGCTGCCTGGGCTCGAAGGCAGCAGACAGAGCCGTTACCATCACAAATCACTCCAATGTTGGATGTCCATCAGGCAAGCACTGTTCCAGCACGGAGCTGTCTAGCACAACATGTGCCTGTCATGGACTGCTGCACATGCAAGTTTTCCCATCTTGTAGGAGATATTTTGACCATATCCTTCCTGACAAGAAACAAGTCTATTTACAGCTGCCTTCTTTTCATAAATAACATAGCCCTTGCTACAGTGCACACACATGTGTATTTGGCTTCTAGTGTTATTTATTATCGTTTTTTTTTCTTTTCCTGCCACTGCAGAAGTGGCACAGGGAACTTCTTCTAAGATTATTGCAATTCCTGTAAGACATTTTATAAGGACTCAGACCTCAATGTCTATTGAATCTCATCTCTTCTCTGACAATAGCAGCATTTGACTGCTTGATAGCAAACACTCTAATCCTGGGTGACTGCACAGTAAAGTGAGAATTTTTGTTCTGATAGAATTACAGGCAGTGGAAAAGGGCAGGTGTTAGGGAGTTACTGCCACATCTCAGATGCTCTTGCTCATCCCCAAGACTTTCTGAGTCTTGCCTCCCAGCTAAATTTAGAGCAGCCTATGGATTAATCTAATTTTACACTGTTCTGGTAGTGGTCAGCAGAGGGGTTCTTCCAGCTGATGGTGGGCTGGATAAGATGAACCATGGGCTATATTCAGCCACAGACTGTATGTTCTGCATTTAACAGTAGCATAAGAGTACTAAGTACAACTTTTAAACAGCAAACACTCTTGATTTTACTGAACAGAAAGATCTCTGCTTGACTTTCATTCACAGTGCAGAATTAGCACAGCCCAGGGAGAAGAGCTGGAATTCTGTGCATCCAAGAGAGCTGTTTAGCAAGGGAGGTTTAGAGGGACTTTTTTGTGGTACTGGTGGAAATCTGTGGGTGACTGTGAAGTCAGTCTTTCACATTCCTTCATAGATTGCAGAGGAAAATTAGCATTTTCTTTTTCTTATAAACTGAGTACATCTCACCTGAAAACCACTGCAAAACAAGTGTAGAACTGTTCCTTCATGCCAAGCCTTTTCCAATGTGAAGGAAAGGGGGTATTGTGGTGCACTTCAGTGTCCCCTGTGTGTGGGAGGAGCATTAAAAGAAATGTCTGCAGACGATTAAATCATATTTGTTGCAGTAGTATCTGCAGTCCCATTTTTGGTGCAATCATTAACGATCAAGTCGCTGCTTGAAGCAAAATGATCACATTATATAGCTTGAACCGAGATGCCAAGGAAGGTCAGTGTGTGCTGGCCATCAGCAGTCCAGCATGACCAAAGAAGCAGCAGTGGAGCTTGGTGCATATGTTTGTCCTGCTCTTGCTGCTGAGCAAAACCCTGCCACATCGGTTTCAGAGCTTTGAAGGCCAGAAGGGACCTTTATAACATGCTGTCACCAGCCCTGGCTGGGACTGCCCAGGCAACAGATGGCTGACATGTAAGTGAAGCTCATCAGGAGAAAAAAAATCCAGGGGGAAAAAAAAAAAAAAAAAAAAAAAAAGGAAAGAAACTCAAACCCATGAAATCCTAAAACTCCATACAGAGCCTTATCAGCAAGAGAAAAGAAAGATCCAACCCTGCAGTATTTTCCTTTGGAAGCATCAGAAAATGATGTTTTTAAAACAAATCAGGGTCCCTTGGGCTCTTGGCAGCTGCCACAGTGTTTTACCCTCCCTTTTAACAGTGGGAAGCTTTTCAGCCATAGGACAGTGTAGTGCTGTTGGTGGGGGGTACTCAAGTGGGTCGGGGCTTTGCTGAAGCTCAAACCATGCTGCTTCAAAGCTGTACATCCTCAGAGGAGCCGTGATTGCCACCACCCACGGAGCTGTGCGACACAACACACCCGCTCCTGGTGTAAGGGCTGGTGTTTAAGCTGTCAGGGATGCAGCTGGCAGGGGGAAATCATCCAGGACTGGGGGCCAAAGCATCTCCAGGTCATCTGCATTACCTGTCCTTTTGGCAAGGAGGCTTCCCAGCACTGAGTGAAGTGACCTGGTGGAGCCATCTCAGGGCCACTGGGAATGTGCTCAGCTAACACGGGCCTGGCAGCCCAGGCCATTGCTGGGCTCCAGCCTCACTTCCCATCAAGGCAGCCAGCCTCTGCTGAGCTGTGTCTCATGCTGGCATAGAGACCCTCGTGCAAGGCTTGGAAAGGTGCTTGCCAAATCAGGGTTACCACCCGAGTGCAATTCTTCCAAGAAATGTCTCTGTAGTGCCCGTGAGCACCACAGCCCACACAGACACCGCTGTGGTGGCCCACCCAGGGTAGCAGACCTGGCATCAGGAGTGCCTGCCCCCCTCGAACTGCCTTGGCAGCCATGTGTCTGCAGCCTGCACAGTGCCCAGGATCCCACCCCGTGGCAACGCAGCACTCTGCTGCTCTTTCTTGGTGAGGCAGCCCTCACCCCTCTCCTTCCTCTGCAGGACTGGGATGTTGCCTTCCCTGAAATCAGGGGCCAGAGTGAGACATTGACAATAGTCTGATGCTGTTTTCCTTTTGCAGTTGGCTGCATGATCTGAATAGAGCAGAGGGTGCTACAGGGACAATGAGAGAAAATTCATTTATGAAAAGATCGGGCAGCGTCAGGAGAGTCAGGCAGAAAACCAGTCCAGGTTGTGGTCTGCTGGTGGGTGGAGACAGGTGGCACAACACGCTACCTAACACATCATGCTTGAAATTAGCAAGGCACAGGAGTTTAAAACAATGTCTGCTTAAAGGGTTTCCTAAGAACAGCTAAGCCCATAGATTTCTGCAGTGATTCTTCATCTTTCCATGCCTTACTCTTTACTTCTATATTTTGTTTCTCTCTCTCAACTTTCAGGGCAATCCTTCTGCTGCATCACAGTAAATCCCCCCAGGCGCTCACAAATCTTCCTGCAGGTAACTTTCTCCAAAGAAGGTAAGGAGCAGAGCAGAGCCCCAGTGTCATAGTGCTTCATGTGTCATCAGCAGGGTCCTCTGTCTCTGTAAATTTTTACCAGTCTCTGGATTTATCTTAGACCTGGAAATGAGTAATATAACACAGTAAATACTCACTAGGGGAAATCCAGACAGACTATCATTCATTTGCTACATTTTCTCCTAGTATCTATCATCATACTACTTACTGTCCAGAAAGATTTTCCAGAGTAGTAAAACTGTCTCCCTCTGGTAAAATGAGAAAGGGTGTAGAAGGCATAGAGAATATTTGCATTTAACTTTGTCTCATGGAGACAGAACATTAAAATGCTATTTGGTAACTTAGTCATAGAGAAGAATAGTAGGGCCATAGGCCCTTTTTCTTTTTTTTTTTAAGATGTAACTCTTTTAAGAGTCCCCTTAAGAGCGCTCAGTAGGGTGTGTCAATATTGCTCCCCATGGAAATCATATGGTTTGCCTATGCAGACAGTGAATTGTTTTGTGGCTGTGAAATATTGTGTGTTGCCCTGTGAGCAGTGGAGCCAGTGGCTCGAGGAACCGTTGTTGAGACTGACAGTTACATTGTGCCACTGAATAGTGAAACGGCAGAATCAAAAACTCAAGTGGACCCAGACAGAATGTCCTGACCTTTAAGTAAAAGGCTGATTGGATATGGTGGGAGCTCCCCTTCATCTTCCACCATAATCCATTACACCTTTCTTGGCAAACCCTCGTAATTCATGTAGCCGTGCAGATACATTTCCCATAGAATTTTTTTACATGCTTATCATTAAATTTATCTCTTATAACTTACTTCCCTTTGTATGGTCCAGTTGCGATGTGAAGTGTCAGTTCCCCATGTTGAAGCATTCATAGTGTCCTGCCTAAGAAGTAATTCTGCGTCTTGCAGCGTGAAAACCCAGCAATAATAAATTTGTGGGAACCCAGTCAGAATGAAAGTTTCTGCAGCACAGAAGTAAATACATGCAAAGATGCTATATAATGACCTTCAGTGGAAAAATAAGAGCAAACACATGAAAGCTGTGAACTTTATTACACTAGGTCCATATTTTAAATTTGTCTGAGCTAGACTGTGAGGTACGTAGGGCAGATACATTTTATGCATTTGTAATGTGCCATGCACAGTACCATATGAGTAGGAAAGAACATAATAATGGCATTATTAATGTTGGCTGCAAACTCTGCTTTAGAGAGGATTAAGGCTGCATAAAAGAGAAAAGCATATTCTTTCAATCTTCATTTTTAATTTCAGAATTTATTTATACCAGTATTAATAATTCAGTGAAATAATAGCTAGCTGTGCAGATAAGGAAATACAGCAGTGTGGAAAGACAGTGAATAGTTTCTAAAAGAATATTACTAGCATGTATGAAAAGATGAGCTTCTTTCTTTAAATGCATCACCTTGATCCTGGGAGTCAAAACTAGTATGGTTTGTACCCAGCACTCCTTTTAGGAATGACAGTAAAATGCAAATTCTGTATCCCCGTGTCCAACTGCATTTTTTCCTTAGAAACGCATGAACTTGTGGACATGTTGTTTCCCTTAACAAAGTGTTTTAGGTACTGACTGCCCCTTTTTTCTTCTTAAAATATGTTAATGACCTTTATTTTTGTGAATTTGAGAGTGAAAATTTTCATGTACCTTGGAGGCTGCCATACAGTAAATTAAAGACCCACAAATAAATTCTGTGTTATAGTACATGTAAAGACGTACTCCTCTCTATGAGACTGTATTTACAGACATGTTATTTGCCTGGATGCTCTCTTCTCTGTGGATAGATTATCCTGTTATGTGCACACATTCTTCTTGCCCAATGGTATGCGCTTCACCCACTTGCTTTGAATGAAACTGTACGACAGCTCCCGACATGTCTGAATGTGGCATTGGCATTTCTTGCATCCCTCTTCTGAGAGAGGCGAGAATCTTCAAACTCAATTAGCATTTTAAAGAATAGGTTCAGTTTTGTGGTCCATTAAAGTCAGCTAAATTGATGCACTGCATGTCTTTATTTCAAAAATAAAGCTGAACAATTAAAGCCCATGTCTCTTTGCTCAGCTTTTGATTCCTCACAAAGCTTTCCCACTTGCTGCCTTTGGATGTAATGTTAACAAAGTCAGTTAACATCAAGAGCAGCGCTAACAGGCATGGCACAATTCCTTGTTTTTGCTCAATCAGTCTGTGTTCAAACTATCAGTTTGATTTATTTGTCCACGCTGACCCTTATTCACCACTTAATTATCCTCGTATAATGTTTCAAGAGCCTCCTGACACAAGGAGAAAGACAATTGCCGATGTTCTGTGGAACAACTGTTGACCTGATGGCCAAAATGATGACTGCAGGTCGAAGGTTGGTCGCCTTTTGAAGGACCCACTCCATTCTTGAGGGCTCTGGCCAGAGCTCTTAGCCCAGTTGCCACTGGCACTGGGCAGCCTTCTGGTCCCCAGTCCTCGCAGCATGCTCGGGGTCAGCCCGGCCATCCAGGCTGAGCACAGCCAGATGACAGCCAGCATCCTCTGAGCAGCAGCTTTTTTGCCAAAAAGGCTGGGTTTTGAGCAGGCAGTCGATGGGCTCACTCTGGTGCCCTCCATCCTGTTCTGCTCCAGCACCAGCACCAGACTCAATTGGAACTAATCTCAACATCAAATTGCCAAAACCAAGATCAAAACCGCATCTTCTAGGAAAAGCAGAAGCTATAAGTATGATAGTCTCCATCAACACCCCTGAGCAAAGGGGCTGGCCCTTATTCTTACAGCAAAGGACATTAGTTTATGGCTCCCGAAGTGTATGCTCAGCCTCATGCCAGAGATCATGTGCATGATCTCCATTCATCCAGAAAGCACCCTTTCTGCCACTCTGGCTTGGAAACACTGAATGACATTCCTAGCCATTTCCCATTCAAAAGCAAATAATCAACTAATAGGTTAATTTTGACAGGACACTGGCATCTCATGGGGCCAGAGGGCAGGGTCCTCATTTTCATGGAAGCTGAAACAGCGCTCAGGAACTGGGGAGAGAAGGGGCTGAAGTGGTACATTGTGAGTAAGTTGTGCAGGTATTTCATCTGTTGGCTGTCAGAGGCTCTGCAGGGAAAAAATCTGGCTGTCTTTATAAAAACAGTATTCATCTCAAGTGTAGTCAGCCAAATAACTGACCTTCTCTGAGCATGTGGGGTTTATATTTCACTGAATTAATACCATTTGAGATCACTGAACTCTACTGCTTAAAGATGTATTCAGCCGCAAAGGCCTAGAATCCTCACCACCACAAGGTAATTCCTGCTTAATCAGTCCCATGAGGAGATCCAGGAGGATCTTTCATCCCCACAGACGGGCAGATCACCTAGTTCTCTGATGTCACTGCTGAAAGATGTGTGAACACATTTATTTCTGTGTCATCTTTACAGTCTCAAGGAGGACTGGCAGGCACCACGGTTGGGAGCAGATTTTGGGCTTCTCTAGAAGGGATCTGCATGGTGCACAGCCTGTCATGGAGCAGAGGTGCAGAGGAGTACACAGCCTAACTCGGGACCTCCTCACTTGCCCATAGTGCCCAGCCACCACCAAGTGTCTAAGTCACAGGAAGGGTGAAACCACAGAGAAAGAACATGGCAGCCTGGGGGACAGGCTACAGCTTGGCTGTGACAGCTTTTCTCAGACAGTCTGGGACATAATGCTGTTGGTGCTTGGCCTTCTGCTTTCTTTAAAACCTCCTGCCTGAGCAGAAATGTTCACACATTAGTACTGTTGTCCTCTGAAAGGCTGTTATGCTTGGTTTTCATGAAACATTTTATGCTTTCATTTTCAGTGAAAATTCAAAAGCTGTCAAAGAAATATTTTGGCAAGGCAGAGAAAAATTGTTTTCATTAGCCTTTTCTAGGAGAGAAAAGAAATAAAATCTCCCCAGCTGTCTTTGTTAAATCACAGACATCTAATTGTGAAGGCAGGATGCTGTCAGCTCTTCACTGGTTCTCCTCTTGGTGTCCCTGGGAACAACCGTCTCTGGTGCTCAGTATCTGCTACAAGCAGGGGCTTCTCCTGTACTGACACTGCCCACATAGTTGACCCCTCCAGACAGCAGAAGAGGGAGCAGTTAGTTGCCACATTCCCCATGACCAAAGGTATATTAGAGCAGACCATGAAGTGTCCAGACGCACAGAGCTCCAGATCACACCTTTGAAGATCTGGAGGTTGCTGCTGGATCATTAAGGTTTTTAAGAGACTTGGTCAAGGCAGCATGGCACGTCTCTGTGCCAGGACAAGTGACCTTCTCCTTGAAGCCTTGTCTTGGCTGTTTTCTGTTCCCTATGGCAGAGACCACTGACCCTCCTCCATCAGCTTTCTGTGGGCTGCGTGTAGTTCCCTGCCTTGTGTCACTCCAAAAGCAACCAAATATGCAGCATGGTCGTTATCTAGGCTTCTGACCAGTTCTGCCTGAGGGGGTGAGGTGGAGAGCCAAGATGCTGGCATGGGACAGAGGCACTGCAAGAGCTGGGGAGCTGGCCAGGGCTTGGCCTGAGGGCACTGTGCTCAGCACAGGGCCATGTTCAGCACACCCCAGGTTCTCAGTTTGGACATGCTGCAGGGGAGGAGCTCAGTGTCCCTCCGTGTTGCAGCTGTGCTGGCGTAATGCTCCGTATCCACATGATGGGCCTTGGTCTGAAACCCACAACTTTCATCAGTGTAAGGAAAATCAAATTATGGCTATTTTATGGTACCTAGGAGAGGGCCAAGAGTCTTCCTAAAAGCTCATCTTTCATTTTGAAAAGAGCATCTAGTTACTTAGGGGCAGAATAGCAGGACAGGGAAAGTCTCAAACCTTGTCTGAAAGATGGAAAATTTATGGCTGCAAAGGGCAGCGTATATCAAAGAGCTTTTGGCCAAGGCTCACCAATAAAGCAATTCACCTACTGGGTGATGTGAGGACAGAGCAACATGAAAGTAAAGTTCGATCATTTCTTCCCATCACAACAAAAAGGTTGATAAAGAATATACTTGATATCAAACAGAGCTTCCTGCTGTCTCTAGTTACCTGGGAGTTTGGAGCCTGCAGTTTGAATAATGTTTCTTCCATAATAGGGTTGACAGCAGAAGTGTGGAGAGACTGATGGGCCTTCATGCAGGCTCAGCTTTTGTAGTTCAGGCTCATTCTTTATTCTCAGAGTGGAGCAGATAATAAATGTGTAAATAAATAGTTACCAATCTTCTGGCACGGTAAAGTAACTAGTTGCTTTCTTGTGCTGCAAAAGAATTCAATCATGCTGATAGTAAAACCACACCACTCGCAATGTTTCATGCACTTTGCAAATAGCTCGAGAAAGTAGTTTCCATCATTTGAGATGGAGTATGGGTAATGCTGAATGTTTCTGCCAATGGAACTGAAACAAAACAGCCACTGCTGTAATTTGGGGAAGTTAAGTGCTTACAAAAAAATAAAAATTCAGGACTTTTTTCCCCTTTTGTTTATAAAAACAAGTTCACAGTAAATTCTGACTCAGTCTAATGTTATTGTCGTTTTTCTTCACTTAGTGTGAGCTCTGAGAAAATGGTAACAGAGATTAATTTATATTAAACTGCATGGTAATAAGAATACATAGGAAAAAATACTGGGATTCCTATTTGTCTGCAATGGCTGTTGAGCTTTTGGGCTGTTGAGCCCAAGTTCATGCAGCTTGGATGGAATTTTGTCCCTTAGTTCCACAGAAAAGCAGTCACAGTGAAATATTTTAACTGTTTCTAGCTGGGGTTTTTTTTGCGTGTGTGTGTTTAAAAAAATTAAATTATTAATCTTTACAGCATTGAAGCTGATTCTTTTAATGGCAGATATAAGCTAAAACAATGCACAAATGCTTTGGATATGTCCAGGGAAATCAAGTATTTCCACAATTATTTTCTGTTAAAATGTGAGCAGAAAGTATATGGTTCATAACTTTTTAACTGCTTGCTACAGCCCAGCCCTGTCTTTAAACAGGCTGCCATGCACTTCTCTGGTACATCGGGGCAGGTCAGGGCTGTACTAATGAAAAGAGGCCATCAGTGAGTATATTCCAATTTTCAGAGAGAAGTTAGATGAGATAAACTGGGTAGTTTTAAGGAGAGGCCTTAGAGATGAGAGTGAATACACCCTGTGAAATTCTTCTAAATTAAAGCATAATCTCTGGGGAAGACCTTTAGAGATGACTGGAAGTGCCATTATTCCCCTCAGCTTGGTGCTTCAAAGGCACTTTTTTTTCTTCTTTTCCCTTCTGCGAGCAACTTGTTCTCAGGCAGCTTGAAATGAAAGCTGGCTGAATTTTTCCTTTTTCAAAGAGTGATTCAAATGAGAACTCATTCTTAGTCATAAAGTTACTGCACAAAAAAATTTTTTTCAGGTTTTTTTTTTTTAATGGAAGAAAATGCAAACTGTTAAATAATGTCTGTTAGATTTCCCCCCCCTTTTTTTTTTTTGGTCAACTTATTTGTTTTTTATCTAGAGTAAAACTGTTTACCTGAAACTGCTTTTTAAAAAAAAAAATAAAAAAATTAGGCATTTACTGTTTTAGTTTTAGTTCTGTAATGACAACAGAAGCCTAAAACACTGTAAATTTTGACAGAATTGAGAAAAGGTGAAAAAAAAAATACAAACAAAAAACCACAAAGAAAAATAGCTGGCATATTCCACTCAGCTCTGCTGAAAAACATCTATCAACTCATTTGTGAAACACAACCGAAGATATTATTAGTCAAAATTTGCACAAGATTTTTGAAAATGCCTCTTGGTGTTCAAAGGGCAGTAGCCTGTGCAGAGTAGCCTGAGAACGCACTGCAGAACTGCTCGCTACATTTTTAGGTGGCAGCTCGGCATTAGCAGCATCCTTGACATCAAGTGGCTGAAGCACAAGCGCAAAGTTAAATAAAGCCTAAATGCAATGCTAAATAGCTGCATTGACACTTCATTAACTACTAAATTAATGCCTTTAGCAAATAGCCTGTCTGTGCGCTCAGTGTCTGTTTCCTTCACAGATCTCTCCGGGCAATATTAACAGCTAGAGGAGTAAATACAATTACGGTGGGTGCAGATTTGGCTGCCCGTGGCAGTACTGATTTAGGTGATGAGGTAAAAACCTTCTAAAGATGTCGATGAGGGCAGCATTAAGCTCCCCTTCTGTGCAATAGTGCTATAAGCTGTCATTACATCAGGCTTATGCAGGAGTGAAAAGCTTGTGTTTAAGGTACTGTTTTATTTAAATACATGTCTCTCTGACACAGCAGCCACCAAATCCCTGGCTTCCAAAGTGGAGGCTGACGTTGGGTCTTTGTCTCGGCAAGTGCATTCAAGTGCAGCAGCCACTGTGCGGGGAGCCCTGTGCCTGGGCAGGAACAGCTGCAGCACAGGACTGCCGTAGGATCAATTCTTTTTGCAAGGGAGAGTTTCACTGAGAGGTTCATAATGTCCATGCTAAAAAGAAAGTCTTAGAACAGAGAAGTGAAAGTGGATCAAACAAATCTGTTTTACTCTGGTGAAGAAATTTTTGCATTCTTTGGAGCAGAGAAGAAGGAAGAAAAAACCAGGCTGTTATAAAAAAATGTGTCTTGCAAATCCGAAGTTGTGAGGCCTGGGATGAGCTGGAGGGAGAAAATGGGATTTACTGGAAAATCTGCTTTTAAGCAAACAGTATCATGATCATTATCGAGACAGGATCACAGCCTGTTTGCAGAGGGACTCCCTGTCTCAGATAATATAGATATTAATACAGATAATGACTACATGCCCAGTCTGCTCCCTTTATCTTCAAACACTGCCCAAACCCAGAGCTGGGGGACTTTGGTTGCAGCCTCAGTATTTTTCCCATCCCAACATGTTCACTGCATGTTCACATCCACAAAGCCTGAAGGATGCAGCCCAATCCTGCGCCATTTGAATGAAGCCTGGGTCTCATACCCAGGACTTCTCTCCATTGTCATGGCAGGTCACTTTACCCACATCAAGATTCCTTCTAGCCAACTTTATTCCAGGCTTCAGATGGTTTTAAGAATAATTCTGTGTCCAAAAAGAACAGAAGTTCCACCTAAAAAAAAAATCACTGTTATGGTCCCTCCAGCTTTGGGTTCCAGCTGGGAACCCAAAGGCATGCAGGCACAGCATCCCTACAGTAGAGAAGTGCCATTTTAGGGACTTGTTCCAATTTTCTCTTAATATAGATGTGCTGGCACAACCTTGTGCTGACAGGTGAATGCTGGTGGAAAAGCCTGCAATTAGAGCAGCAAAGTTCTGCTTCCCCTGGGAGGGCCGCAGGTGCCCCTGCAACTCCAGCAGAGATCTGGGTAGGATCCAGCAGACTTTTTTTTGGTTGAATGTCTACCACAAAATCCAAGCACAAGCCACTCTCTTAGAGTTTGCTTCTTTAATCTGCGAGACAGGTCACTAAATCTTTGATTGCCAAGAAAGCCAGACAATCCCTCATGGAGGTGACTGGTTGGACAGACTCAATTTGAGATCTAGTGATGAGAAGTACTAGAGTGGATTTTTTTTCCCTGTGTCATCTTGTGATTGTAACATGGCAGCTTCCCCTTCAGCAGGCTGCTGCCAAGTTGCAGTCTGAAATCACCCCTGTGAAAAGGGTGGGTATTTTGTTGTCCAGACATGCTCATGCCCACTGGCATCATACGAACCCAGGGCATTGCTGGCCTCTTCCCTGGGCCTGGGGTGTGCTCACAAGGGGCTATCCTGTTCTGGGAGGTGTGTGACTCTGCACAGCGGTTCAGGCTGTGGTGCTGTCCCAGGAGCCAGGGTCTGAGTGTCTGGCTTCCGAGGGCAAGTGGCTCAGCCCTCGGAAGTGGCTCAGCAGGGCTTGCTGGCTGCCGGCAGAGCCGGGTGCAATGGGCACTTCCCACCATTCTGGGCTGCCAGCTGAATTCTGTGCCATGCTGTGGTGCCTGCCTGCCCGCCAGCCTGTCTCAGAGCAAAAGCAGTATAATTAAACATGAGATTTAGGGCTTTGCTGGACTGGGGCCTCAGTTATTACAAAGTCCCATATTTCTTGATTATTGACAATGGCGGAAGGATGTTTACACCATGCAATCATTCAGCAAGGAAAAAATGCATTAAAGACACAGCAAAGATAGCAAATGGTTTCTAAGCCTTTGCTAATACTTTATGTGGAAGTAACAGGATAAAAATTATTATTTAACAGCCCTAACTCCATCACATACCCTAAAACATATGCTTTAGATGTACTTCTTTACATATTATTGTCATGGTCAGTGCAGCATGAATAGACTGTAAAAATTATATTTTTATAATTAGAGGATACCACGACTGCTCCAGAGATGTGGAAGATGAACTGCCTAATATAGCCTATGAAAGATATTTTTCTGCATACTGCTTTGGAGGAACTAAGCAGTTAAAACATGGGAGCTGCTGTCTGCCTTTCCAAAAGTGCACAAAATCAGTTTATTGTCAACACATGTCAATATATTTACTTGCACTGAGGAAATGGCTTCTGTTGATTGTTTTCAACCAGGCTGATGCCTGTATGCCAGATTTGCAAATCACATGCCAGTGCTACTCTATTTCTGGCAGAAGAAAACAGAGCTGTAACTGCAGCACTGAAAAAGCCTGTCTTTCACAGGCACCTCACAGCATTTGCAGACAGGGGTATGAGATTGCAGCTTTCCTTCCAGGGAAACAATGAAGAAATTCAGGCTGGTCTCTCAGATGACTGAATCTTTTAGTTATAAATTGTTTGGGATGCTTTTATGTTTAGCTTTTGGCAATAAGGATGCAAGCATCAAGAAAGCATCAAACTCAGCAGGACTTCCAAACTATTTACAAGAAGTAGCTGGTTTAAGGGAGTTGCAATGTATTGCAAGTGTAGGCAGCTGACATGTGGACTGTAGGAATGCTGATTGGAAAGGATCCCTGGAGGTCATGCTCTCCCATCCCATGTTCAAAGCAGGACCATCACTAGCCCTGGATCAGGTCAGCCGTGGCCATCCTGCCAGTGTTCAGAAGACTGGATGTAAATCTACATACAGCTCATCCATCAGGTCCACAGCCCACCCATGTCTTTATGGATGTATCTATTTGCTTTGCTTTCATGACATAAAATCCACCAGCACATGGTTTGCCCATTAGCAAATCCCAAAAGAATTAACCCTCCAGAAAAACAAAATTTCCTACCTTAAGCTAGAAGGTCAATGGAAGCTCCTAAAGATTTTTCACTACAGCCACTTGATTTGGATTTTCCCATTAGTGAATAGGAGGAGTGCATTTCCTTCATTATCACTCCCATCTCAAACACTCTCTAACTTGTAATTACTTCACCTTAAGAAAAGGTCCTGCACAGCACAATTTAATTGCACACACATCCATGCAAATGGTATTTAAAAACCAGGACCAGAGTGTGCAAAGCAGAGTGGAGCAAATATGAATAATTTTGTGTACATTATATGAGACTGTGTATAAATACTTTACTTCTTTACATCTACAGCATTATACATACACTATGTTCAAAGGCATTCAACTTTTTATTATCCCAAACAGTTTCTAGTCTTTCAAATTTAATGGGACTTTTCACTGGGAGGACGGTCCATATTCAGAACTGGAGCTTGTTACGGCAACAGAGTCTGGAAAACAGCATGTGGAATCAGTCAGTACCAGTGTCTAGAAGAAGAATAGGCTCAGCCTTGAATGTTCATGTTGGATATTGTCTGAAAAGTTGCCCGTCATGTTACTGCTTGGAGGCTCTGGCAGTCAGGGATGACACGCTCCGGCTTCCCTATTAGCCCCCCTGTGCCGCGGGGACAAAGGGAACTGCAGGCTCCCAGCCAAGCACATACATTTGCAAACTGCCGCCAGTCAGTTCCCAAGGCCAGGGGCTGGATGCCATTGACAAAGAGATGTGAACCACAGGCATAGCCTGCTCCACTCTCCCTGCCGAGCGAGCGGCGCTTCTCATGGAGATCTATAGAGCCTGCTCTCTCCCCCTCAGTGCCCGCAAAGGGCTGCCCAGGACCTGCTTCTGATTTTTCAGGTTTTAAACCTGTCCCTTCCACCCAGCATAGGAACCACCAGAGCATCGTACACTCCTTGCCATGATTCACTTCAGCCACAGATCAGAGTAAGTACATTTATCTCACAATGCACACAAAACTGCATTCTTTAATCCACAGCATGGGAGATCAGACCTTGATAACCCCCACCGGAGTCTCAGTCTGATCTTGTGGGCAAATGTGAAGAGCAGCAGCACAGCAAAGGAGGAGCTCAGGAACAATCACACAGCCATGCAAAAGACAGACACCTGAGTTAAAGCCTGGCTTGCTTTTTCTTGACTTCCATTTTGCTGCTTTCCTCCAGAAAAAGCCCATAGGGCTGAAAGGAAATGCAGGGAAAATCCTCTGTGAACTGCAGCATCCAGCTGGAGGTGCCCAGTGTCCAGGCTCATGCTTGTGTCATGCTGCTATCCCAAACCATCGCGAAACCAAAGAGAGATTTTTTTTTTTCTTCTTTTTTTTTTTTGCCAGTGCTATTAGCCACGAAACTGCCCTGAGCTGATCCAGACCAAATTTCAGCTCTCAATGAGTCAGTTGGGCCTCAGCACAGCCTGTGTGTTGAGGAAAGCCCTGCTTTTGTTGCGGTGATGGCCCAGCCAGACAATGCCTCCTCTGGAGAAAAGCTGGTGGGTCTCCAGCACACGGCACCAGCACTGTGAAAGGCAGCCATGATCCTGCCATGCCTCCTGCTCCAGGTTAATTGCCCAATACAAGTATGGAAAGTGACCTAAAAAATGTTGCTACTGCGACACATGAGAGCAAGAGCCAGAGAAAAAAACCCACATATCCAAACAGCCATTTGCAGTTCCTGCTCATCCACAGAAGTGACCAGGGCAATGGGGAAGGGTGATGCCCTGCCTTTAGAGAGTGCATAGAAAATCCTTTACTCCAGCACCATCCTGACAGCACATGCTCTCCCTGTCTCCTTCACCCTTTGTCCCTCTTCATTTTTCCCTGTGCCTGGACTCAGTTTCTCTCTGCAATGCTCCAAAGGCATTCTCAGCCACTCCCTCATCAGCACTAACTCCTGTGTGGCTTTTCAATAGCAACTTGCCTGTCAGCTGGGACACACATGCTTGGTCTTCTCATGCAGGACATGCTACTGAAACAGAGGAGCTGTGACACTGGACCTAAACATTGGCTGGATCCAGAAAGCATCTTCTTATTTAGAGACTGAAAATACTAGCCCAGATTGGAAGTTGTGCTATTCATAGCAGAATTTCATCCCTGCCCTGTGACCTTGTCCTGACAGGGTTTTATGTGTGGTTCTACAGATAGTTTTAGCCACACTCGTCTGAAACCATGAAAACTTTTCCCAGACCACAGCTATTTCTGAGCCAAGAACTCTAGATTGTGGTTCTTGCTATGAATGCCTCCACTGCACTACAGCACTCTTGCCTTTCCCCATCTGGTTATGAAATAGTGGACTGCAATATTCCTTCTTCCCTAATCATCAGTCAGGCCACTTCAGCCAAAGCAGCCCCATCTTGATGTACACAGATGTACAGTCTACTGCAGCAGCAATGGAATTATCTCTTCTTTTTTGTTGTTTTTTTTGGTTGGGTTTTTTTTTTTTCTTCCTTAATGCCGAAACAGATTGTGAAAATCAAAACTTTCATACCTCCCAAGCACAAAGACTGAGCCCTGTGCTAGCTTGAGGATATTACAAGTTGAGGCAATGCTAGGAATTAAATCCCACAAGGGAAAAATCTGGCAGTTTACTATTGTATATTTACCTAAGAGAATGTTTATATAAAATATATATGAAACAATTTTTTTTTCCAGCAGAATTTAATTCTTTCCACTATGCATCAAACTGGGGAGCTGAGAATGCTTTGAATAGCATACTTGGACACCAGGAATCCACCAGGCTGAAGGATCACTGCATTGCCCTGACACCATCATACATACCTGACAGATTTTGCAGAGCAAAGGCACAGACCTCAGACATCAGACACAGACCTCAGACATCATCACCATCTCAGTTTACTCTCATATTCACATCCTTAGGCTGGGGCAGGGCAGTGGCAGAAATAGAGCAGCTTTCCCTTCATTTGCAAACCCCATTCCCAAGCACTCAGTAGTCAGATTGTGGACACATAGCAAACACTGACTTTGCCCTCCTCCTTCTTTTTCTCCCTAAGACTCTTTCCTCTTCAGCAGCAATTTGAAGCGTGCAGCCTTCTGGCTACATTAAATATCACAGGATCAAAAGCATTCTTGACATTTATCTAGGTTTAAGTCCAGGTATTCACAACCTTTTCTCCCTGCCTAAAGCTGAAACTTAACTCAAGGCAGTGGTAACAACCATACTTTTCAGCCAGACCAAATGAGAGAAAGAACCAAAAATCTTCATTCCATCGTGCACTGCATTCAGAGTCCAGAAAAATAAATACTAGGAGAGAAATCCCACAAGGCTGAATATGCACACACACACACACACACAAATGCAACAAATACGCAAACCCAGATTTTTATGAGCTGTGCTGTTAGCAGGGAAATTGTTTATAGTTGCCAATAATTTATGGGTTTTAAATGTGATGTTGGAATGCAAATAATTTTCCTCATGCCCTTCCCTCAGTTATCTGCTCATGAATAGTGTTGAAAGCAGCCCAAATCAGAGACACCACCAGGGAGGAAAAGGAGACAGGGAATGACTCAGCCTGCTCTCACTTTGTCCGAGCCTCTGGAGATGTCATCTCCCCACCATGGGATCTGCTCCCAGCTCAGTGTGAGGACTTACTCAGTGCACAGCTGTGTGGGACATGATACTTAAAAACTCCTATCACAGGGAATGAAATGGGAATAATGCTCAACCTACCCTGCAGCAAAAATATTGGAAATGGCATGAAGCAAAAAAAAGCCCAAGCTTCTAGAATTTTGATGGGAAGTAAAGATTTTTCCTTTTCCTGCAGGATAAACACCTATCCTAATGCTCCTCTCTTCTCTTTCTGCTACCTTTTTAGATCACTAGGAAGGAGGAAGTATTGAAAACTGTATTTCCATGTCTTTGGTGCCATTCAACATCAGAGCTCCTGACATCAGTTCTACCACAGTTTAGTGTTGGCACTACAATTTGTTATCACTATCAGAAATGTGCTTTCTCTTTATGCAGTGACAGACTGATTAAAGAAAAAAAAACTTCCCAAGGGTGCTCTCCCAGAAAGATGCCTTTGCCCAGCCTGCCCAAAAGACCAGACTGAAACCAACTGCTTTGCCTGCAGGTCTCTGCCAGGTTTGACTGCAAAGACTCACAGGAAGATATATAAAATAAGGAGGTCAGAGAGTTACTGTAGGGTCATGCTCACAGTGTTAACAAAAAAGGTTGTCTGCAGAGATTTTAATCTCCATTCTGTGGTGATTTCACTGTTGGGGTTTTTTTCCTCCTCTTTCCCCCCACAATGTCAGACATTTCTATTCATTTATATCTACGATAAGTTACAGTGCAAATTCCATAAAACATTTTTGGAACTTATAGGTAGAAAGGCAGGAGCTAGCCTGCCAGATACTTATGAATAAGTACAGAACTGAAAAGATCTGTCTTATCTCTCAAACTGCTGAAAAACAGAAAGCAACAAAAGAGTTCGTGGAATTAGGCAGAGGTGAACAAAACTGTCGGACTGAACTCAAGCAAAAATAGCAATAGCACATTAGCAAGCATTTGAGTTGTCAGTATCTTAGAGAAATAATGAAGGAGAAACCTGGGTCACTAACTGTTTAAAAATAAAACCCCAAACCACAAAATAAACCAAACCAAACCATAGTGTTTTTAAATGCTTAAAAAATGAACAACATTTTCAGCTTAATTTAACACCTATGAAAAATCTGGAAGGTTTTTTGGTGGGCAGAACTTTGGAGTCAACTTTTCCAGCTTCTCTTCACTACATTGTGGACAAGAAAACCCTGTCTCATTTTGAAGCCAAGGCTTTGCCGTGCTCAGAAGGTGGCAGAGGGAGGGATTGGAAGAGCGGCAGTAACATCCCAGTGGCTGGCAGCGCTGGGAAGGAGGGCTGCGGGGTGAGGGAGTGGCAGCTGCCTGGAGAAGGCCAAGGGGAAAGGCTGCCAGAGACCAAAGAGGGACACAGTTTTTATGGTCCCCATGTGAGTTTGTGAGCCTGTATGGCAGCCTAGTATTTGTAATGCATGCCAATATACACACATATAAGATTGGAACAATACTCTCATGCTAGAGCTCAATGTCTGATGAGTTTTGGTTTTGTCACATGGCAAAAGAAACAACACTATTGATCCCTTAATTATTTTTGTGTATAGATAACAAGTCCAAGGTTTTAAGCACTTTAAACAATTTGAGTTACCACAAGTAAACTATCTATGTTGTTGCTTCAATTGCTTCAGATAGATGAGTAGTAAATTAAATTTGCTGGTTTTGTTTAACTGAAAATCTCTGCAGGAGTATTCTTTTCACATAAGACTATCAAGATCATTATTACAATTTAAAAAACCCTGAAAAGCAAATAAAGAAGATGCTAAAAACTCCAACATCCATCAAGTTAGTTTTAATCTGGAAATTGTAAATACTTTCCTACCACTTAAAAATGTCAATCTGTCTGTTAGAGGTAATTTTAAATTTTTTGATTTTTCTCATTTTCCTTCATTTTTTTTTCCCACAACGGCCCCCAATCTATGATGAAATATTTTTTAAAGTTAAGAATTTCAAAATCTAAATACACATCTTTTGGGAGAAAGTGCAAGATCAGGGAGATGGTGGGAAGTGTGACTGTTCTCACCACTGCCAGGGCACTCACAGGTTATGGTGGTGACTTAGTCCCTGGGAGATCAACCTCCAAGTCTTCAGTCAGTGAGCTTAGTCCAGTTTTATTGAGATAAGTGGGATTTTTGTCCCTGGCTCCATTTAGTGCAAGATCACACTCTCAGATTAAATCTTTACCTTACAGGGAAGATGTAGCTGTCTTTTGACAGGACAACCTGCTTTCTGAAGGACTTTTGGCATAGTGCAAAACTGGACTCTTGCTCCAAAGCAAGTGAAATAATGCCCATATCGAAAGCCTAAGGCACCAGGACACATTCCCTAGCAAAATGGGGGATGCGGTGCACCTTCTTGGGCTCAGGTGGCTTTCATTCCGTCATCCTAAAGCCCAACCTTTCTTTCTGAGTGGTTCAACACTGAGAAGCACCATGAGATTTCACATATAAATGAGTTTTATCCACAATATTTTACAAACTGTGTCTGAGGGCAGCCATGTGTGGTACAGTGCCATGTCTCCAAGAGCATCCACGGACCTGCCCTTTCCTGGGGCTCCCTGAGCTGCATTTCAGTCTCCTCCATTCTCATATGACCATGAGAAGCTAAAACAGGGTCTTTACCCTTTGGAGACACTTCCTAATTCTTAATTAACTAAACCTCCTTCTACTTCCAGGAAGGATTCACCTGAGGTGGCTTTCTCCTTGCAAAGAGGAGGGAGCAGCCCATTACTACAGAGCAGTTCAGGGATCACCCCAGAGGTGCCCCAAGGCAACGTCCTAGGCAGGTGTTGCATATTTAGCTTTAAAAGCTCCAGAAAGTTTCTGTGGGGGGAGGACTTAAGAATGCAAATGGCAATTGGTTTCCCTTTCTACAAATTATTAACATCTCAAATGTCCCTTAAAATCCTGTGGCAATTTTCAGGTCAAATTAATGTCAGCAGTTTAACCCAGAAAGTATCACAGAAACATGAGTTAAACATATTTACCTGGAATTTGAAGCAGTTTCACTGCCAACTACTAAACTCCAGGCTGTGTACTGAAAAATCCTTTATGGCACAATAGGTGTCAGCAGCATACAGTAAAATGTAGCCACCCTTCCTCTTCACCTTCCATGTCAGAAAGAACATATGATCTAATGAAGTAAAAGGGAAGTTTTTATGTACATAAAGTATCCAACAATTCATTAAGTTGTGTTTTATTGAACACTGAGTACTTCCTATCTAGCAAATAAAAAATTAGTGCAACAATTACCTTGAAAAATGCTGTGATGCAGTTCATTTGGAAAATTTTAAGCTGTTATCACTTGCTAAAAAGAGCCAAATAGCCATGTTTATAGTATACACAATCCTAAATTGCAGCTAATATAGTTTCTGTTAAAACCACTTCTTAGAAAAGAGACTGCACACTTATGGAAGCTTATTGAAGAGTTTATCTTCATTTTGAAAATGCTCACATTGAAAATGTCTGCATTTGCTTGGACCTGTATTTCTTGGGAATATTTCAGATTCTTCAACTCCTCTGCTTCCAGGCTCTTCATGGAATTCTAAAAGTCACAAGTACTGTATAACCCCTCCATATATGTAATATATAGAAAGGTTTACTGTAGAAATGGATTGCATGCAAACTGGGGCTGGATTGAGCATACAGAATGAAGGTAAAGAAACCAAATTAAATATGTCATTTGCCACAGTGGAAACTCTATAGTGTACATTTGTTCATTTTTGATTATACAGATAGTGGAAATTGTGCCATTCAGCAGAGACAAATTTGGCTTCAGATGGAAAGCATAATAATAAGTAAGAAGCTGAAGGAAAAAAAAAATATAATTATATATTGCCATTTGTATTCTTAAGACTCAGATCTACGGCAGATTGATTGAGATCCCATCCAGCCAGGAGCAAAACACAGCATTTTTTGTGAATAGTTACATGGAAGAGGTATTCAGATTCCTTCAGACACTGTGGAAGTCTCCATTTTGATGTCCTCCTGCATAACACTGCAGGCTGTTCTGTCCTTAGAGCACTCTAAGATATTGGTGTTCTATTTTGTGGTAAGTAAGCAAATTTATAGAAATATTCACAATAGAATCCTCTGGTTTCTTTTGAGCATATTCTGCTGACAAGATCAGTGCTATGACAATCATTAAAACTTTAATGTTGAAAACAATTTCAAATAAATGAATCATTCCTAAACATACTGTAATGTTAATCCAAAAAATGTAAATATATATGAGGATACAATTATGTGATGATTATTGCTAAACAGCCTTTTGGTTTTTGGTGAGCAAAATGAGTTTTTAAATATTATTATTTCATCACTCAGGCAGAAAGAGAATATATTCTTTATTCAGAAAAACAAGGGTTCATGTGCATTTTTAAAGTTAGATTCAAAATATGTCTTGCTATTAATAGGCTAAAGGCAGCAGCTCCCTTCTTATTCAGCATTTTACACCACGTTTACCCTTCTGACGAATGCTGTTAAATACCAATTGCCACAGCCTCTCTGGGACTGCCCAGAGAATTGCAGCCTGCGACTGCAGTCTGCTCAGCATCAGTTCTGTATTCTGGTTTGATCCTTTGCTAAACTAACTCAATATGTATTAGTCTGGTGGCTTAAGATACTGTTCAGAAGATACCTTTGAAATTATAATGCCTGAGACAAAAACAGATATAGCAACTACGGCAGCAGAGCTACTGTAAATGCCTCATTTGATAGTTTGGCACGGTTTAAATATCGGGATTGCAAATGGTAATGTGGAGAAGTGACAGAGAATAGCAGAATATTTCACAAGAAACATGACTATGCTGGTCCTGCCCAGGGAAAATCATCCCATTTCTGAATTACGCACAAGATTTCTTTATAAAACTGAAACGGATTCACGTCCATTCAAGTAATTTTTAGTGGCTGAAACTGTAAGGTAAAAATTTAATAGACTTTTAATACTGTTTCTTACAGCTATTATGCTTTTTTACCTCTCTGCCAACCAAACAATTGAAAATTATTTATTTTAATGTTCATTTGTTATATAGCAGGTTTTCTTGTTAAAGGGCACACTAAAAATGCATTGTATCAATTCAGACTGTTGTACAGTGTACGCTGCTTTGTGTTGTAATCCCTGGTAACCTTTGCCGCATTTGTGAGATTAACTGTATAACAGCAGCGGGAAAAAAGATGGAAGTTTTAAATTAAAATTCTTAGGTAAAATACACTGTTCACTGTGTATAGCTCACAACCCAAAGACAATGCTCTTCCCAGTGGTTGTGCTCTGTCAATCTCTGTTCATTTTTGCAATCTTCATTTGAGAAGAGAGCTGGGTTCTTTCCCAGTCATGTCTCCTTCTCTCCCAAAGCTTCCAACTCTGCAGAAGCACATGCCTACAGAAACAGCACAGTATGATCAACCCCATCCCCTCCATGGGACTGTGTACCTCATATGAGCACGCACCTCAGTGCACAAACAGTAACAAAACAATTGCTTTGGTTTTCTAACAAATTAATGCTTTTCTTTTACACTACTTTGCAAAGCATAAAGATATTCCTCAAACATCCAGGAAAACGCACATTGCCAATATCTGCTTTCATAACCACAAACTCAAGCGCATCATGTAAAGTAAATGTTAGATGCTGGATGTCTACCAGGGTGGGATGTTTACCAGCAGCTCGGGCCGGGCTCTCAGCGCCGCTGCTCGCAGAGGAACCCTCGGGGGATGCAGGGATGGAGCCCGGCTCTGCCGCCGCCTCCCGGCCAGCCCCGGCCCGGCCCGGCCGCTGTGTTACAGTGACTCCAAGTGGATTTGGGGCGATACTGCCGTACCCGAGGAAGGAAAGGAGACTTTGGGGCAGTTCGATTCGAACCAAACTTCACTTTATTGCCTCCTTAAGCTCCTACACAGCTTTATCCAGCAGTGGCAACACCGGTGTTATTGTGGCCTCACTGATCTGAAGTTTATGTTTACGTGCACTTCTGCGTCCAAGTCCTGACATTCAGGTTATATCTAGAGAGATACAGACACAAAGAGCTTATGAAGTCTAGTTTTGTAAATTCTTAAGCACATCTTTGTCAGCTGAGATTGTACACCAGGACTGGCTGTGGGAGGGGGCAGGCACAGGTGTGCCCAGCTGTGGGCTGCCTGATATCCCCTGAATACTCTCTGGCCTCTACAGCAACCAACTCCAAATTGTCATGAATTTGCTGTGGGAACTGGCAGTGGTCAGACCATGGATTCTTAGGCTCCAGGTAGTGTCTTGAAGCCTGTGGGAAAGCCAAGGACAAAACTCTCTCAGTCTGACCTGGGAAATCGTGAGGAGGAACCCAAAACAATCCCTAAAAACAATCCCTGTAAACAGCCTCCTCCTGACACCTGGTGTTTTTCCAACTTGTTTACTGGTAGAGATGTTTACGAAAAGGTGGTGCCCGAAAGGACCAATCCTATTCATTGTACTGAAACGCTGTATAAAATAGTCTGTCAGTAAACTTTGTTATAAGCCTGCTGAAGAAATCGGAGTTCTACGTGTTTTCACATGAGCCATCCTGAATCGTAACGATAAGTTGCCCCTGTAATTCATCTAGATACTTACTCCCTGAGGTTTTCTGAAAGGAATGGCCCATCCTGACAGATGTCAAGGTGGCATCTAAGCCATTTTTTCCTGGATAATTTTTTCTCCAAGATCTTACAGGAATGACATCTTTATAGAAAATGCCCACATTTTAAAGCAGAAAGGAATACCTTTTACAGCCGCCTCTGAAGGTAAACTCAGTTACTTCTCCATATAATTTATAAATAAGTTTGTTATGATAAACAAGCAGTGAGCAACTACAGAACTTCAAAAGGTCTGCTGTGCTTTAAAAAGCTTCTTTGGGCACTGCCAACCAAGCATTTATAGACAGAATGAAATTTTGGAAGCGCCCATTACTGTTCACATAGCATGCTGGGTGTGATTTGTGTGTCCTCCTAGCCCCAGGTGAAAGGTATTATTCACCTAGCAAGCACTGCCTCTGTCAACATTTGTAATTGAAGCTGCAGGTCTTTGTGTTAGGCAGCTGTCTGCTACCCTTTCATAGACCTGCACCCAAATCCAGATCTGCAGACCAGAGTTTTCCAAGGAGAATGTACATCTGGCATCAGGACATCACAGCCAGCTGTAAGCTACCCTTGTCCAGCTGGGGAACCTCTGAAGGCAGAGGCAGTATGCCCCTGGGGGTCCTTACCCCTCCACCGCTGCCATCAGGATGGCAGTGCTGGCCACCAAAAGTCACTCTGAGGGGTGCTCAGGTCATGGGTTACAAAAAACTAAGTGGTGCATCTGCATTCTCTGTCTGTTGCCCTTGTGCAAAATAGGTATGAATAATTTCAAAGGCCTGGAAAATTCTGATATGGGAGAGCTTTAGGTGCCCTCTGCACAGGTCTAAAATACATTCTATACAACTGCTCTGTCAGCTGTGCTATGCAGTCCAGGTTTCTTCAGGTTTTTATTATAAATATGTTTCAGGAAGAATTTTAGGCACAGTCAATATCCACCTCCTGATCTTTCAAGGTAAGAGGAAGACTGTGCCTCCAGTAAATTGTTGGCACCTAATAAAAAGGCTAAATCATTCCATGGAGCCCAGCTTGGCTCATTTAAAACAGAAAATAACTCGCAGAGCTGCTACTGCTCCATAGTGAGCAGCCATTATTAAATGAATTCTCAGGGGCAAACTTGGTTGCGGTTGGTCAGTCATTTAAATATTCCTGTTCTGCTGCCTTCATGCTGTCCAGGACATGAAGCAAATGAAGCCTGGCTGTTACCCAGATGATCCACGATGTTGTGACCAGATGGAACTTCACTTACAACATGTGTAGGTGCCTGCTGGACAATAAACAGGCTTTCACTGTCTTTTGCTCTGATGAACTCAAGGGGGTTACTGGCAGATTAAAACAATCACAGCCCCCAAAAGATTTATTATCATTTTTTAAATTTATGCCAGATGAACAGAACAGCAACAACAAAAACAAAAGGTTAAATAGATGTTTATTTTTTGTATTAGTGCTGATTTCTAGTTTTCCCGCTTAACTTGGAATCAGCAAAAAACCCAGACTGCTGTATCTTTGTCCATATGTTTGTGTTTGGTTAGGTTTGGGGCTTTTATTTAATCTTAAAAATGTTCTGATAGCTACAAACACAGAAATGTTTATAGCCTTATTTCCATTTGAGGAAGAGTGCTTGTGTATGTGCACATGAGTGACATGTGTACTTCTGCACAAGTGGTCATCCTCTCTTCCAAAAGTTTACAAGTTAATTGGACAACTTTCATTAAATGCCATGTGAATTCTTACAAATACAATGAAATTAAAAAAAAAAAACAAAAACAAAACAAACAAACAAAAAAAAAAAAAGAGAGAGATAGAAGGAAGAAAGAGATTCTAGCTTCCACTGGAAAGAAAGCTGCAATGCAAGCTCTCCCCTTGCTACTCAGCAGAAATTTGAGAAAAGGGAAGGATGTGCACATACACACATATGCACATTGGGACTCTTCCAGTTGCAGGAAAGGCCTTATTAGACACCAGAGGAGATGCAGATCCATGGCTAAACAAGCTACAGCTGCCCTACTGTTCAGCTGGTTCTCAGACCATGGGCACATCAGAGAATCACAGCACCATTTAGGTTGGACAAGACCTCTAAGATCAAATCTAACCTATGACAGATCACTACCTTGTCAATTAGACCATGACATCCAGTCATTTCTTGAACATCCCAGTCATCAGAGATGGTGACTCTACCACTCCCTGGGAAGTTTATTCCAATGTTTAACAACCCTTTCCAGAGTTGTTACATCACAAATTCTTCCTGATGTCTAACCTGAACCTCCTCTGGTGCAGCTTGAGGCTGTTCTCTTGTCTTGTTGCTGGTTGCCTGGGAGAAGAGGTCAAACCCCACCTGGATACAGCCTCTTTTCATGGAGTTATAGAGAGTCAGCCCCCTGAGCCTCCTTTTCTCCAGGCTAAACACCCCCTACTCCCTCAGCTGCTCCTCATAGTACTTGTACTCCAGACCCTTCACCAGCTCTGTTGACCTTCTCTGGACTGGCTCCAGGACCTCCAGGTCTTTATTATGGTGAGGGTAACAAAAGTGGGCACAGGATTCAAGGTGTGCCTCATCAGTGCTGAGTACAGGGTGACAATCCTTGCCCTGATCCTGCTGGTCACACTATTCCTGATACGGGCCAGGATACCATTGGCCTTCTTGGCCACCTGGGCACATGCTGGCTCATGTTCAGACACTTTCAACCAGCACCATCACATCTTTTTCTGCTGGGCAGCTGCCCCCAGCCTGTAGCACTGCATGGGGCTGTTGTGACCCAAGGGCAGGACCTGGCACTTGGCGCTGTTGAACCTCACGGGTGGCCTTGGCCTGTTAATCCAGTCTGTCCAGATCCCTCTGCAGAGCCTTTCTACCCTCCAGCAGATCAACACTCCCACACAACTTGGTGTTGTATGTGAACTTACTGGGAGTACACTTGATCCCCATACCCTAATCATTAATAAAGATACTACTGAAGTATTAAAATATTAATATTAAAAATATTAAACAGGACTGGGTGTAGAACAGAAGAATGACTGGGCAGAGAACAAAGTTTATGCAGAAACACCAGTTGTTCTCTGCACCCTCAGGTTTTTTTGGTTGGTTAATGAAGTCTCTGGCTGTTCTCAGCCACAGAAGAGCCAGAACCAAACAGCTTTTAAATTTAACTTCCCCACTCATGACAAAAGATGCAGAAGCTAATCCAAACACCCTCGCTTTAAATGAAACTTTAAAGGTCAGTTGTTTTATTGCCCCTTGCTCAGCTGCAACACCCAGTTCTAGGAGCTGAGCACTGATGGGTTGTATGAGCACCCCCAATCTGCTCCTGGAGAAATTAGTCTTTATTAGCCAAAAGCAGTGTTGAAGCTTATCCAGTTTTTAATGTAGAGAACACCCATCAGATCTGTTCCAGCAGCTCAGCTGTGCAGGGAGCAATATCCAGATGAGAAGTTGTAATGAACAGCTGGCATTTTTTTCAAATGCTTCTGCTGGCTCTCAAACAATTAGGTAACAATGTCTCTGCAAGAACAGAAATATCTGCTTTTTTCAAGAAAGAAGGTGGAAAACAGGCACTGTTCAATATAAATGATGTTATTATCCTGTAGGTCTTCACAAAGGATACGTTGATTTCTATTGTTGATTTTGTAGTGCAGTGATTAAAAACAAATCACACTTGCCAAAGCAGATGAACTTGGCAGCCTATACCTTTTAATGATGCCATTTTGATGTTAAATATGTCGGGACCCTGTATCAATTTAATTTTCATATTTTTCCTTCTGTTGAACTTCATTCTGCTAATATTTACTCTGCTGTTCTTCCTAAAAAAAAAAAAAAAAAAAAAAATCTAAAGAGCTATCACATGTTTGTGAGGTTGAGAAGAACAATTTTCAAAGGTGACTGGTGCATTTGTATTTTCATTTCCCTAAGTCAGAAGGAGAAGCATAAGATGACAGGAAAAGTTTAAGTGATAGTTGTATCTAAAACATCAAGGCCTATACAGGCAGACTAAATTTCTTGTTGTCATGGATAGCTGGTGCCAGAATGGACATTATGCCATAGAAAACAAGGCATGCTGTCATCAGGGGCTGTGCCAGGGTTTCCTAAGGAAGGCATCTGTGATGGATACCTGATCACTGAGAAGGGGGAAAAGACTTGTATTTTAAACTAGTAAATGCAAACACTTTTAATAAGAAATTATGGAGTAGAAACTAGTTTCTAAAACCAGATAAATCTTGGCCTAAAAGTGTTTCCACACCGAATGTTTAATTCAGAGAGATAAACTACTTCAAACAAATGGATATCCAGGAAGAATGCTCATTTGAAATTCTCTTGCCATTTGGAACTAGAGAAGATCTTCAACACGGCATGATCAGCCTTGGAGAGGAAAAAAGATAGAGGTTAAAGATGCATGGAAAAGAGGTATTCAGAGATGAAATTACCTGTCTCATGTGTATGAGATGCTGTTCCTTCTCTGCTGGACAGATCACTGCAGCACTAGACACTTGAGACATCAGAGATGTGCAGGCAGGGCAGTCAGCAGTGAAATCCTCATGTGTGGTTGTGGTGAGCACATTACGCACAACCCATTCATGCCAAACCTGCTTTCTGAAGCCATTTCTGACGAGACGCCAGCACCAGCTCATGTCCATCTAATTCTTAGTGAACAAAACTCCCCTTTCAGTTCTGTGGAATAGAAGCCAATGGTAAGGAAAGTGATGGAGGAGGTCAGTCAGGCTTTGAGGGAACCAGCTTCTGAACTTTGGAAGACCAAGCTTGTAGGCCAACACAAGACACAGAGATTTCAGTGATCTGTGGGTAAAGATATCTCCTCTGTTTCTGCAAAGCTAGCATGGGGACTAGGTCTCCCCAGCCACATTCCCACAGTCCTGGGCAATGAGGCAGAGCTCCCAGCAGAAAAAAAAAAGTACACAAGCTACACTTACACTACATGAAAGCAAGTTGCATCAGAGCAGTAATCTAAACCATCCAGGAATGTATAAATAGCATCATCAAGCATTTCACCATTGCCACAGCAGCCCTCTTGTCTCAAGAGGCAACTGCAATGGTTTTAGGAATTGGGCAAAAAATCCACACTCACACACAAGACCCCAAGAACAAACAAGAAGATTTTCTCCAGCTCTTTATTTATATACAAGGGTAGCAGGATTCTTCAGCCTGGAATGCGGTCAAGGGACAATGCCCAATTTGCAAGGACTGAGAAGTAGAATCATGTGCTGCTTTTAGTGTTGAATTATGCTAAAGCCTCACTGGGTCCCCAACCCCAAATCAACATACTGACAGTGAGGCAACTGGAGACCTGCAACTGGCAGTCAATCACTTTATATGATGCAAGTCCAGTCTACTCTCATATGGCTTGGTTCTTCTAAAATATTCCTCCTTGAAGTGGGTGGGGATTCCTTCCTTAGGTAGTGGACACCCCCCAAAGAGACCCCTCAAGACTGACTGAAAGAGATTAGGCTCTTGGTTGTTGGTATGGGTGAGTAACATCAATCTCTCCTTTAATTATTGTTTCTTTTTGCTAGCTTTAATATAATTACTTTGATAGAGTGCCCTATCCTACCCCATCCTATCCCACTATGAGTAATTTTAACTTTTACTAGCAAATAATCCTGATTAAGATCTTTTTGTCTAATCATTTATTATAAGAAATAATTCATTTTCACAGAAATATATCTGATTTGCCATCATTAAGCCTGCAGGATAAAGTTGCACAAAGATCACACCTCTGTAATGCCTTAAACTTAAACCATTGACAAAGTCTGGGGCTAAGATTGCATATAGCTGCACCTAGACTTTTCTCTGAGAAGGTGTTTAGAAAGCAAGGGAGTTTCTGCACCTCATGACTCAACAGGAGGATTCTCTAATAAACTTCATCTGAAATATACCACTCTCCCCACAACAATAAGTTAAAACCAAACCAAAATAAAGAAGTTATGAGATATAACTGCAAATAAACATGCTTTTGTCAGGATAATAACATGCTCTGTCATCAGTTCTCCTTCCTACGAGAAGCCTAGAAATCTCTAAGGGTTCTTGTGTCTTCTGCATGTCTTGTGGCGTGTAATCTCAGTTTATTTAGGAACTGAGGCTCTCTTCTATTTTTACAGTTCTGCAGACAACACAGGAAAAGGATTTCAAAACTCCTTGAGGGAAGTGGTGGATGAAATGTTCCCTATCATGCAATACTCTTGCACAACCTGAGCCTTTAGCATTCTTTACCAACCTCAGTTGGTAATGTTTGCAGATTCCTATATACTCTTGTATAATTGAACTGAAGAGGCAATCATGATCACCTAGGCCACCTTTGTACAGTGTGACCACTTTTAATTCTGTTAGACTATGGTATATTTTCAAGAAAAATTCTTGATCTTGATTTAATATTAAGTGTTAAAGATCCTGTCTGTTTTCTGCATAATTTGTTCTGATGTGACATACTGTTAATAAATACGTAAATACCTTTTATGAATTGCATCTGTTTACAACATTTTCCATAAACTGATGATCTATCTTCTGTCAGAAAACTCTTCCACATCTAGGCAGACCACAAATTGCCCTTTGCCAGATAAATTGTACTAACCAATTTGGTTTGCTTTCCTTTTACCAGAAGCAGTTTCCAGATCTCAAATTATTCTTTCCTAGACACACTTCAATTTTAAAGCCATCTAGGCACCATAAAGAGTCACAACATTGAAGCATCTACCCCAAATATTTAATCTACAGTTATAACATAGTATCTGTTCCATGCTTGTCTGTTGTTCTTCCATTTATGCATTCCAGAGTTAGGTTAGGTCTCTGATATTCAGCTTCCCACTGGGAACTCATAAGAAGCAGTATCCTAAGTAAAACCAAAGGTCCATTAAGTCCTTATCCTCATGGTGGCACTTACGATAGGTTATGTAGAAGCTCAGATTAGGGAATGCATTCATTTAGCTACAAGGCACATACAGATAGACCCTCTTCTTGATAACACAACCTAGATCTGACCATGTACCTCCTCAGCAAAATCAAAAGTTAAGTTTTCCCCATTGATCCATTTACTGGTACCACATGATGTTAAACAGGTAAAATGTGTGACATCGATGCTTTTTTTTTTTCCACCACAAACAACCTTGCCAACTGTACTTGATTTGAAGGAAAAGCAAAAAACAGTTTGGTATTGGTACTTTAAACAGCATTCTGGACATATTCCTCACAAACATGCTGTAATTCTGAAGTCGTGGTTGGACATGACTTTTTTTTCTGATTTTTTTTCTTTTCCTAAGTTTGAATTTCTTTTTCCTATAAAATGAAAGTATAAGGACATCTGGAATTTTTTCTGGAAGTAGCACAAGGTCCAGTGTTAAACAAAACTCACAATGAACATACACCCCAAACAATTAGTTCAATGACAACACTTCTAGATTTTCCTAAATGCAAACTGCATCCAGCTAATGGCCTCAGCCTCCCCTTGCTTTGACTCTGGATGGAATCAGTGTAACTAAATGTAAGAAGGTAACAAGTCAAAAGGTCAGACCTGCAAAGCTCATTTTGATCTGTGAGTGTTTATCAGTGGGATGGATCTATGAATTTACCCACTGATAGTCTGCTGCTCTCCAATAAAATTATCTTTATGTATGTTAATAATATTCTAACTCAGACAAAACAGAAAGAAATTATATGAAACTAAAAGAACATAGGCTTGCTGTAATTTCAGCCAAACATACATTTGCCATCAGAAGACCATATAGATGGGATCTTATTAGTCTTCTAGTTCCTGTTTTGAGAAAGAAACTATTTCTTGAGAATGTTTAATGTCATTTTAAAAATGACACTGCAGGCAGTCAACTTAAATGTGATGTAAAGCCTTGGTGTTGGATTTAGCAGTGCTTAACTTGCAGAGTCTACAATGTTAAAAATGCACACTAGTGAAGTAGCTACATCCATTTCTCTCTGTATGTGTGTTTTAATGTGAAATTCAGGGATATCCAGCTGTAGACAGAAATGTAATTTAGTCTGTGGGTTTTTTCACTGCCTCTCAAACATAGATTTGATTTCTTCCATAGTTACTGTATGACATACGTGCTAACAATAGTACCCCTTAGTTCTTCTCATTAGAAAGAGAGAAAACTGAGGAGGTGCTGGAAGATGTCACCTATGGAAGTCATTTGACAAGGCCAGCAGCAGGACCAGAAATGGAACCCTGGCTCCTAAATCATGGCGCTCATATTTCCTTTCTCCTTGCTGCCTCCTTTACTCCCTAAATTAGGCAATTTCTTATCTATTTATATGCATTATAAATGCTACTACACTAGAACTCCAGCTTTTAATACTTCCTCAATCCACATGAAGTATTGTATCACATAAAAATAGTTCTCCAGTTTGACCTGACAGATGCCTCTGGGATGATAACATAGCAAAGCAATGAATATGGGCATTTTGGCTGCAAACCAGATCACTCAGTCATGTGTTCGGACAGGAAAAGAAGATTAGTAACTACGTTTATATTAATTTTCCTCTGTGTTAATTTGTATGCTGTTTTCAATCACTAAATTTTACCTGCTTGCATTCCTTTTCCAACCACAAATGTCAAGACCACAGCTTTTGGGGAATCAATAGCAACCACTCATTTAAACGGAGAAGCAATTAAATAATCTACTTTATGATAGAGGATTAAATCTAATAATCTACTTTTTATGCTTTGAAACATCAATAGCTAACATTTGCTTTTGAGCAGAAAGCTTAATACATCTGAGTGTCAGCACAAAGAATAGCATTCAGTTTTCTTGATTCAATTCTGCCAGCTAAGTCACTGATCTTTCAGAATTGCAGGAACTGGATGCACAAGTGCCTATTTATAATTCCAGTCTCTTGAGGAGAAAATCGCCACTTCCTCTTCAGTGAAAATAATATAAAGACGTGGCAATGAACACAGTCCTCCAGTGCTTCTGGCTCCCCTTTAGACATACTATGCATTTCTGTAAGTTGCAGCTTTATTTATGTGTTACCAAGCTAAGACAACCCCCAGCCACAGCAGGCAGAGCAAAAATACCTCATGGTCCCCTCGTCAGAACTCTGGGGCACGCAGTGCTTTGCCAATACATCAGGGTTCAGATTGCAGCATAAGATGTGCTGAAATATCTCAGCACATGGTAGGCTACCATAGGAAAAAAAAAAAAAAAAATGACAGAAGCATTTTTTGGCTTCCACCCAGAAACCAAAAAAGTCAATGGAAAGCACAGGGACTGTTTTGCATCACATAATTGCTGACAAACTTCAGCCTTAGCCCGATATCACTGACAAAGACAATCCTGTGAAAATCCTGTGAAAAGCAGTACTTTTATGTCATGGCTTAAAAGCTGAGTAGAGTTTCATTACATGTCTTAACATTTATTAAGTTTTGCTCAAAATGCACAGCATTAGGAGAAAATGGATGGTAATTTAAAAAAGACCTTTATTTTCTTCATATCATAATATTGGTGTTTTGAGATCAATATGAAAATGAAGATTTTATTCTCGATCTGTAAAGTAAAAGGAAAGTTCATACTTACTTTATATTAACAAGATCCACAGCGTATATTAACAAGATTTCACAAGATGAAATGTTATCTTGGATTTTCAATTTTATCTCATATCTGCTATTATTTACTGAACACACTGTTACTGCTTTTGATTCTAACTTAGAGAAACTTTCAGGGATTTTGGTTTCCTTTATAAGCAAAAAAATTAAGATTGAGCCATGGTTTCTTTTCTAACAGAACCTGAACATAGTAAGAAGCAAACAAGAAAAAGAAATGTATTTTCTAATATAGTCAAGCTTCCTCAAAAGCACCATTGTTCCTAAAATGTTCTTGCTCTTTGTTTTATTCCCTATTATTTCCTACGTTCATAGTTTGGGGGAGTATTCTACTTTTCCTTCCTGTTCTCCACATGTTTCTCAGTATTGTTTTCTGCCATGTGTCCCTTACCACCATGTTCACAAAGTTAATCTGATTTGCACACTGGCCTCTGTTTGAGCAGTAGCTCTGTGTGTTTCCTCTGCAAAAGGTATGCATGCCCTTGGTGCATGACTGCAGTTGTGTCTGCCAGCTGCAGTGAAGTTTTGCAGTCTCAGCAATTAAAATACCTTCTCTCTCAGTTCTGACCATCTTCCCAGTGAAGTTCAGAGGCATGACATTCTGTATGGACCAAAAAAAAGTGAAGGAAAAAGAAATAACAACAGATTGCAAATAGCAAAAATGCAACTATTATAAAGAAGCCAAAACTCTGAAGAGCATTCATGTACAAACACCCATAGCTTTCATTATATATTTTTGCTGGGCAAAACCTTTGCTGTTGGCCAAGGGGCTCCAATGCAGGCAGAATCAGGGCATCTATGCAGGATTGCAGAGGGAGGCCAGTTATCAGAGTCCTTCAGCAGAAGGGGTGTCCTGGACTCTGGTTCTTACTGGTAGAAGTATTACGCTTTTTATCTATTGGTTAGCATACCAGGTGACTGTGGCAGCAACCTAGTTGGCCATCCCTTTTGGCCTTTTGGCCAGCAAACATCAATGCTATGCCTTTTGTCCTTAAAAATATCTGGAAACAGCATTTTCCCAAGGACACTCTTCAAATTTTCTTGTTCTTCACTCTTTGCTACACAATCCTGAGCCTGTCCATACATTGTCAGCCTCCTTCAACACACCAAAATGCACCCTACCAAAGGTAGCTGCATGCTCACATACCTTCATTTCTTCCCAGTCCAATCTGGATGTCTTTATTTGTATCTGGTATCTCAGGAAAGCAAAATTCCTTACAGATCTATCAGACTTTCAAGTTATGCATCGTATTTTTCTATGTTGGATTAATTTCTGGTTCCTATTAAAGTCTTATCCCAGACTGGATTAGTAAGGTACTTTCCTTTGTGGTTAAATTCTCCTGGATCTCTCCAGCTGACAACTTGAAATTTTCTATTCATTTTCACTGATGTTTATTTGTACCATGAAGTCTAGTTGAACTGAACCAACCCCACAGTGAAATCAGATGAATTCTACCTGTGCTAACAAATTCTACCTGTGCTAAAAAATTGTGCTAACAATTTTTTTATAAGGTAAATGCTGGAAACTGGGCTTACCTTTGCTTTGTTTGGGTTGGAAGGGATCTAGTACCAAGACCCTGGGCATTGCAACAGCTGGGACTGTAGGCCAAGGGGAGACGTGGACTAGGATAGCTACAGGAACGGGATAAGGTGTGTAAATCCCTGTGGGAACACAGGCGAAGGGGACGCATGGAGGAACAAAGAGGTCAGTAGGCAGAAGAGGCTATGAAGGGATCCGTTGAATATAAACAAGTCCAATGAGTGTGCTTGTCTGTCTGTGCCCTGCATGAGCACTACAGTCTGTCCCTCCCAGGGGTGAGTGCACTGAGAGAGGGGCTCTGCAGCAGGGGCTGGAGCAGGGCTGTGGGTCACAGCCTGGGTGCCTGTGCCAGCTGCTGGGGTGAGTGTCTGTATCTCCCACAAAGTGGGGGTGTGGGGCAGGGAGTGGAGGGAGTGTGCTTACCAGCAAACCTCAAGCTGGACCAGCCAGTGAGTAAGGGGGCCTCAGGCTGGGTCATCACCCTGACAGGGAGTCAGTGCTGCCATGCCTGGGGGCCTTGTGAACAAGGAGTGTCTGTGAAATAAGAATGTGAGTGCATGGGTGTTTGCAGTGAGCCTCGATCTGGACCAACCAGCAACTGGGAGACCTGTGGGAGAGGAAAGGGAGGGTTGGATGCAGGCAGGTGACCATCAGAGGGGTCATCCTGGTGCTCAGGGGATTCATGAATGCATGTGTGCTTATGCACAGGAGAGCGTGATGTGTATGCCTGCACCAGTGACCTGCCTCTGCCAGTCCAAGCAGAGGGGACTTAACTGTCTCTATGCTATGTGAGCTGTTGCAGGCAGTACCTTACCTGGAGGAGATGGCCACTCAACATCACTTGACACCTTGTTTCCCTTCCAGACAGCAGAAGGAATTAGCGATTTGTGCATCTGACTTGCAATTTTTCCATGCTCATCTTCCCTTTTTATTCAGCAGATGATTATAGGACAGAATAGATGACTCTAATAAGGATCATCGGGCCAAGAATAATTGCTTTTCTATGTAACCCATTCTATGTACTTGTGAACCTACATGTGTCTCTACAAATGCATGTACCTCCAGACTGAACATTTGTACCAGAACAAGAAGTTCAAAGGTGCATTTCTTATCTAAGATACCAGAAAAGTATTTTTTCCACGTTGACTTCCATAAAAACAAATCCCCTTGATGAGAACAAAGACTGGTGTATGATTTTCTGATGTGATTGTGGGTAGTTTTGTCTTACTCATTCACTGTGTAAGTTCAACTATTTGATCACTGAAGCATGTCAAGACCTAAACTTTACCGAAACAATTCTACCAACAAGTAATTTACCTTTCTAAAACCTGGACACCACTCCATTTCCTGATATGTGTATGATGTTTAACTCCTTGTCTTTATATGGCTCTCCTCCTAATATCAGAAAACCACCACAAGTTTCATGCTGTTCTTCGGCGAAAACAAAAGTAATAGTAGAAAAGCTTAGTGTCAGGAAAAAGTCAGGAAAACAGAATCACACAAACTGCCAACTGCTTGGTTAGCTACTTGTTTGTTGAGTAGCAATTTGCTTTACTTATGTTCTACAGTATTTTATCTAAGTTTGTTACAGATCAGCCTCAGGCACAATTTCACAACCTAAACCATTCTTGACATTTTCCATTTTAACAATTAATTTCTTAGTTAATGTAACAAGATATTTATTGATCTTACTATGTCAGAATTTTGCCAGTCTGTGTGCAGCTCTGCAGGACATTTTGTTTCAGTATGCTTACAAATGAAACACGTGTCCAGTAGAAATCAGACAGACTTCTTATTAAATCAAGTGCCTTTTTTCTTCTTTTACCAGGTTTTATTTCTCTTTTGGCACTATTTCAAAGTATTGTCAGAATTTTTCTTTCTTATGGGGATGTAGTTTGCTTTTTGTCCTACAACTTTTAAAATAAAAGGTTTGGAGGCTATCAATAATATGCTTTACAAGAAAAAGAAGCTCTAAAATACAATACTCTAAGCAGCTAATATTTATATACATTCTTCAGTTCACTAGTAATACAGATAGATTACCAGAACCCTTTTCACTGCTATAGCAGGTAGTCTTCTTTAACAATTACTTATAATATAAACAAATTTTATTACACCTAATTAGATTTTTAATCCCATACAAAAATTATTTTTATTTATTTTTAAATATAGTCTGAAATTGTTCTAAGGTCTAATCTCGTGAAAATTAGAAACTTGCTTGTAATTTTCAGCCTTAATTCAAGCAGGAACATTTTGTATTTTGCGATTTTGTGTAAATTTTATCTTTTGGTTTAAAAGTCAAGAATATATTTGCAGAGAGAATTTCCATTTCAGCCTTTTCTTTTCCCAGACTAGACAACACAAGCACTTTTAGCCTCTCCTCAGAATACCTACTTTCAACTGTGGATCAGAACAGCTCCTTTCAGCCCTTCTTGCTAACTGCAACATCCTCTTTGGACAGACATGAGCAGTCCCGTTCACTGCTGCAGAAAGTATCTACCTGCTTCCTCAAGTGATGGAATTGTTACTTTCCTCTCTCTACTGGATTCAACACACTTATAATTTTATCAGCCTGATAGCTGATAAAAGCTTCTGATAACATTTTTCATAGTCAATTAGTTATTACACAGTTCAATTGGGGCAAATTTCCCAACACAATAAATCATTGGATAGAACAAAGCCTAGATGTTTGTTCTGGCTTCAGATGATGTTTCCTGACCCACCACTAATTTATAAAATATCCTTTTGTTATTTTTAAGCAACAGAAGCATAAGCCAAACAAATTAAATGGCCAAGGTAACAAAAAAATGTTGATAAATTTGGAAAGGTGGGGGTGTCTGTAAGTCTCTGCCATCTGAGATTTCTCTGAGACTATCTCTTATGTTTCTGGAAAAGCCCAAGTGTCCTGCCCAGGAATAACCTCTTTCCCTGTGGGATCCTGAACTGAGTCCTACTCCATCTCAACTCCACCCAAGGCTAACAGCTTAACGTGCTCAAATGAGTTACTGAAGATCCTTACTTTCCTCCTCCTGTTCCTAATCAACTGCAGGACACCTATTGCAATAGCTGCTTAATTCTCTTTGGATGTTTGTGAAAAAGAAAGCTTGGCTGGTATCAGCACACACCTGGCACTTTAATTTTGATTGATCTATTCGACTTCACCTTCTTCCTCTGCTACTCATTCCAGTTACTGTTTATTTGGCCTCCTCCCTTTCCAGTAAATAGAACTTGCTTCAGCAAACACATAGCCACATAACAAAATTTTCCATGAACAGAAGAATTCATGAAGCCTGGTTTCCTAGGGATTTATGTTGCTGAGTCCCAAGTTCCATACTCACACCATGTCCCCCACAATACCTTCAGTGTGCAAAACCAGCACCTTAAACGGCCAATGTAAGTCATTTACCTGAAGCTTGGCTCAGCACTCTACATCCATTGCACAGTCAGATCTTATGGTAGTTGTCAAGGAGAATATATTGCATTCCTTTGTCTGACTAGAAAATATTTCTCAAAATACTTTAAAATTAAAATAAAGGGGGCTCCAATGGAGTTCTCTGTTTCTTGGAACTGTGAATTTAGAAAGAATGGGTAGCCAAGGAAAATAAAAGTGGGCATGTATTTGAAATGACTGCTGGAGAGTTAGGAACAATGCTCCTGGAAGATCAAATGTGTATTTTTACTGTAAGTGTATATGAGAAGATCACTAAACATCTTGACAGATGAATGGGATACATAGAAGTTAAATGACCACAAATCAGCACTTTTTAATTTTATTTCTTTTGGGGCTGTGTATGTGTTTGACTGCTTTTACCTTTGGAAGGTGAGCACAGCTAGTGCTTTTAATCACTGGGGTGAACTTCTGTTAGACATAACTTCTCTGTGTCTGTGATTTCTCTTTATGATAATATTAAAAGAAAATGTGGTGCAGTGACTGTGGTATTGAATCAAAGGAGCAGGCATTTCAGTCTATGTGAGGTGAAAATCCTGTACCTATTTCTTCAAGGATGGCAAAATCACATGGAGCGCTACTGCACACCCACGAGAAGGCACAATAACCCTGTGACACAACTAGGTGATAGCTAAGAAAACAAACAAGCAAACAAACAAGCAAACAAACAAGTAAACAAAAGGCTGTGGAAATGTGTGTGAACTTGCTTATCTTGTCAGGACCTTTTCTGACAGAAAGGCACATGACCAACACTTGGGCTGAGAGTGTGAAGAGCAAAGGAGGAAGTTACAAGACAGTTTACATATTAGTCAATTCATTTTTTTCCCCAATGTGTAGCACTTCAAGACAAGGATAAGTTTGAGCAAGTTGGCAATGTTTTGGTGGTGACAGACTACAATGACTGCAGTGAGAACACCCCCTGCCAGGAGCTGTGTACAGGGTTCTGGTGGCACAGGTACACCAGGAACACCTCTCATAAATGGAATTATATTTACTTTATCCATACAGAGCTGGCTTAATTCTTACTAATTGATTTCCCATTTCATGTTTTTTCAAGTCTCTGAAGTATTGTCATAAAACACCCACAATCTTACCAAGCTCTATCTATGTGACAGCCACCTTAGGTACACTCTCAGCCTTTGGTACAATTGTCCGAACATCTAAACTCTATCCAGGGCTGGTGATGCCTTGCTCTTACTTAATTTTGAGTAAAATATCTTTGCAATCACAGAATCATGTAGGTTGGAGAAAACCGTTACTATCACCAAATCCAGCTGTTATTTGAAACATTACTAAGTCCACCACTAAACCCTATCTCTAAGTGTAACATATGCACTTTTATCCAGTGATAGCAGCTCAACCACTTTGCTGGGAAGCCATGTTCTTCTAACGTTTGGAAACCACATTGATGTAGAAATTTTTCCTAAACTTCCTCTGTCACAATGTGAGGCTGTTTCTTCTTGTTCTGTCATTATGTGCCAGAAAATGCATTATGTGTTAGAAAATAACATGAAAGCATGTCACCATTCAAAGTGGAAGTTAAAATCCATGTGCCAGCGAGTGCTCAGTACTTCAGTCAAGGCAGTTAAGTGCTTGGGCTAGTAAAAAGATTGCTACTTCACTGCATTAAGCACAAAGGTCAGTCTGTGAGGGTTGTTTGCTGCACAAAGTCAGTGTAGTTTCACAGTCCATTTTCTTCAACCTTAGCACAGCTGGGAGGAGATGTTAGCTCTCTACCCCACACTGATCCTATACCCCACAGGCACCACCTCTCATCACCTCTGGGAACACCATGATTTCTGAGGCCATAACAGGTTTCTTCAGCATCTATTGCTAGCTTGTGACCTCCTCTCTCCTTGCGACTCCTTCCTTCCCACACAGCAAATTGTGCTGCCTCCTGAGTTTTGCCAGTGTGGACAGCAGAAGGCAAGAAAATCAATTTGTCCACACCTTTCTTAAAGGAGTGAACTAATGCTTGGGACCGGAAATAAAGGCGAGGGAGCAGCTGAACTTTTCCAAAGAGAGGTATTTGAAAGGGGAAGTGTAATGGCTCTGGCAAGAGCCACTGTTTCCTCTGTTTAGGTCTGGAAAATGTATTATTAGTGAAATCACTGACAAGAGCTTAAATAGCTGCTACATCCTCATCACAGCCGCAAAGGCATGTAGCAGAAGAGGGTTCTTCTGTGTCCCACTATTCATCTGGCCCAGGGTTGCCTTGACTTTGAAAGGTTAAGGTGCAGAGTTCCGTGGCACTGGGACACTGGAGGGGAGACACGGGAACAGCAAGGTGGCAAAAACCGCAGTCTCCATCCTGCTCAGCAAACGTCAGTTTTTTTGAAGTGCATATACATTTAGGTTATTTCCAAGGAAGAATAAAGCCTCTCAGCGTAAGTTAGGATTCCTCTACGTGTATGAGTTCAGTGCGCTGTTTCTGAAACACTCCACAGGGTGAACACTTCGTGTTTTTTAAGAAACGGTGAGAGAACACAAGGCGCAATATGACGAGCTGGACGGTGCTTTCCAAGCGGTTGGGCCTGCCAGGTATGGCCCAGCACCAGCACTTAAAACACAGCATTAACAAAGCCAGCGCGGGCATCGCGGAGCACAACAGCCCCCACACTGCTGGGGCCGCCGCCCAACCACTGTTCACGGCTCCCCCTCCTCCCCTTCCCCGGGCGCCCCGCGGACGCGCCACGGGCGCTGCCCGACTGTGACCTGCCCGCCCCCGCACGATCATTGCCGGGCATCCCGCCCCTTCCCGGCCGGCGCAGGCGCCGCAGCGGGGCGGGGCGGGACGCGGAGGGCGGCGGAGCCCGGTTCCGTGCGCGGGGGGCTGCGCTGGGTCTCCGCCGGGCGCCATGTGGGTGCCGCTGTCCCTCCTGGCTTCCGCGGCGCTGCTGGTGCCCCGCCGGAGCGCGGCTTCGCAGGGGGAGCAGCCGCCCGCAGGTAACGGGCGGGGCGGGACGGGGCGATGGAGCGGCCCGGGCAGGCCGGCCGGCTGAGGGGCAGCACGGCTCACCTGAGGGGCAGCACGGCTCACCGGAGGGGCACCGGCCGTGCCGCGCCCTGTGCCGGAATCCGCCGCCGGCGCCGCGTCGCTGCAGGCGCAGGGAGCCGCCGGGGCGGTGCGAGCGGGCGGCGGCGGGGAGGAGCCCACGCTCCCCGGGGCTGTGCCGTGCTCTCCCGCCGCGGCCCCTGGGCCCGGCCGAGCTGTCCCGGGTGTGCGGTTCAGCCTGGCCCCGGACGCCGTGTCGTGCCGCACCGGCGGCGCGCTGGTGACATCAGCCTTCATTTCGGGTGTTGGCACATTTTGACACACGAAGCGAGAGCGGCGTGTGCGTCGGACGGGCCTGCTCCGCTGTGCTTTATGACTTGATATGTCCAAAGAAGTAGAGAAACGGGGAATTTCGTTGCGAAAATGGGGAGCACAGGGCTGGGGGATGTAAAGAAGATGTCAGAATCGCGGCCTGGAACGCGCCTATTCTGGCCAGGCGCTCCTGGGGAGGAGGGGTGGCTTGCCAGTGGAAAACAGCGTTGTGTCTCTGTTTACACAGAGTTTTGGCGAATAAATTACGAACGAAATAGTCAGGCCTACTAGTTTCATTTTAAACTGCAAAAGTTCATTAAAAACAGAAATTGCTGTCTAATAGTCATGTTCTAAAGGAACATGCATTTAATTTTTATTGAGACTACTGAGAGCTGGCTGTGAGCCCAGGCTCCTTGGATTCTGCAGATGGGGGTTTCCCGGAGGTCAGATCCACGCCCAGGTGAAGTCACTCAACCTGATTGCCCCTGGGCATGGGCCGCACCATGCTTTGGAAGTCTCCTTAGCTTTGTCTGAAACAGACTAGTTGTGCTAAAAATGGCATTCTGTCTGCATTCTTGTCCCTTAATAGTTTGCATTTTGAATATCCAGTTCGTTTGACTTGGTGTTTGGTTGTAACTGGCAAACTCTGTGGGGAAAACTGTCTTTTTTCCACATTGGATCAGTAAGGTGGCTTGATATGTTAAATATTGTCTAGTTTGCTCTGACTTAGTCTCTTTTAAGGGCGTGCTTTAATTGCTAGTAAAATATGCCATTTCTATGTTGTATTAAGCATTTTTAGGGTAAAAATCAATACCAGCAAATCACTTGTCAAACAAACCTTCTATATTCCAGCCTAATCCAGCACAGCAGTTATCTCTGTAAGCACAGAGAGTAGTGCTGTGGTGTAGATGATGTAGCAAGCTGCCCAGAAGCACCGCTCACATTTCTGCATGCCAGTGCAGCAAGCCCTGAGCTCAGAGAATGTATTTTTGAGTTAGGTTTTGAAAACTCCAGCAGCATTTTCGTGGCGACTTGCACTCAGTTCGGTCACAGCCACTATAAGTAAAAATTTATTTTTTTAGTGAACAAAAACATCAGGAAAGGAATTTTAATTGACAATTCTGGGTAACAGTTGAATGAAAATGCTGGTTTGGTATGTAATGATTAATTACATGTCCTTACTTTATTATAATTTTGATGCAAGCAGATGTACCGACCTACAGGGGAAAAATTAAGGTAGAAGAGAAAGTCTGAAGCATGTTTATGATGCTGTTACATACAGAATAGCAGAATAGGTCAGGTTGGAAGTGACCACAGTGGGACATCTGATCCAACCTTCCTGCTCAGTCATGGTCATCCTAGAGCACGTGGCACAGGATTGCATCCAGATGGTTTTTGAGTAACTCCAGTGAGGGAGACTCCACAGCCTCTCTGGACAATCTGTTCCAGTGCTTGGTCACTCACATAGTAAAGAGGTTCTTCCTCGTATTGAGGTCAAACTTTCTGTGCATTAGTTTCTGCTCATTGCCTCTTGTTCTATTGCTTGGCACCAGTGAGGAACTGTCTTCTTGGCACTTCTTCAGCTGCTTGTAGATATTCATGAGGTCCCCTCTTGGTCATCTCCTCTTGAGACTGAACAGGCCCAGCNGGCGGCGGAGCCCGGTTCCGTGCGCGGGGGGCTGCGCTGGGTCTCCGCCGGGCGCCATGTGGGTGCCGCTGTCCCTCCTGGCTTCCGCGGCGCTGCTGGTGCCCCGCCGGAGCGCGGCTTCGCAGGGGGAGCAGCCGCCCGCAGGTAACGGGCGGGGCGGAACGGGGCGATGGAGCGGCCCGGGCAGGCCGGCCGGCTGAGGGGCAGCACGGCTCACCTGAGGGGCAGCACGGCTCACCTGAGGGGCAGCACGGCTCACCGGAGGGGCACCGGCCGTGCCGCGCCCTGTGCCGGAATCCGCCGCCGGCGCCGCGTCGCTGCAGGCGCAGGGAGCCGCCGGGGCGGTGCGAGCGGGCGGCGGCGGGGAGGAGCCCACGCTCCCCGGGGCTGTGCCGTGCTCTCCCGCCGCGGCCCCTGGGCCCGGCCGAGCTGTCCCGGGTGTGCGGTTCAGCCTGGCCCCGGAGGCCGTGTCGTGCCGCACCGGCGGCGCGCTGGTGACATCAGCCTTCATTTCGGGTGTTGGCACATTTTGACACACGAAGCGAGAGCGGCGTGTGCGTCGGACGGGCCTGCTCCGCTGTGCTTTATGACTTGATATGTCCAAAGAAGTAGAGAAACGGGGAATTTCGTTGCGAAAATGGGGAGCACAGGGCTGGGGGATGTAAAGAAGATGTCAGAATCGCGGCCTGGAACGCGCCTATTCTGGCCAAGCGCTCCTGGGGAGGAGGGGTGGCTTGCCAGTGGAAAACAGCGTTGTGTCTCTGTTTACACAGAGTTTTGGCGAATAAATTACGAACGAAATAGTCAGGCCTACTAGTTTCATTTTAAACTGCAAAAGTTCATTAAAAACAGAAATTGCTGTCTAATAGTCATGTTCTAAAGGAACATGCATTTAATTTTTATTGAGACTACTGAGAGCTGGCTGTGAGCCCAGGCTCCTTGGATTCTGCAGATGGGGGTTTCCCGGAGGTCAGATCCACGCCCAGGTGAAGTCACTCAACCTGATTGCCCCTGGGCATGGGCCGCACCATGCTTTGGAAGTCTCCTTAGCTTTGTCTGAAACAGACTAGTTGTGCTAAAAATGGCATTCTGTCTGCATTCTTGTCCCTTAATAGTTTGCATTTTGAATATCCAGTTCGTTTGACTTGGTGTTTGGTTGTAACTGGCAAACTCTGTGGGGAAAACTGTCTTTTTTCCACATTGGATCAGTAAGGTGGCTTGATATGTTAAATATTGTCTAGTTTGCTCTGACTTAGTCTCTTTTAAGGGCGTGCTTTAATTGCTAGTAAAATATGCCATTTCTATGTTGTATTAAGCATTTTTAGGGTAAAAATCAATACCAGCAAATCACTTGTCAAACAAACCTTCTATATTCCAGCCTAATCCAGCACAGCAGTTATCTCTGTAAGCACAGAGAGTAGTGCTGTGGTGTAGATGATGTAGCAAGCTGCCCAGAAGCACCGCTCACATTTCTGCATGCCAGTGCAGCAAGCCCTGAGCTCAGAGAATGTATTTTTGAGTTAGGTTTTGAAAACTCCAGCAGCATTTTCGTGGCGACTTGCACTCAGTTCGGTCACAGCCACTATAAGTAAAAATTTATTTTTTTAGTGAACAAAAACATCAGGAAAGGAATTTTAATTGACAATTCTGGGTAACAGTTGAATGAAAATGCTGGTTTGGTATGTAATGATTAATTACATGTCCTTACTTTATTATAATTTTGATGCAAGCAGATGTACCGACCTACAGGGGAAAAATTAAGGTAGAAGAGAAAGTCTGAAGCATGTTTATGATGCTGTTACATACAGAATAGCAGAATAGGTCAGGTTGGAAGTGACCACAGTGGGACATCTGATCCAACCTTCCTGCTCAGTCATGGTCATCCTAGAGCACGTGGCACAGGATTGCATCCAGATGGTTTTTGAGTAACTCCAGTGAGGGAGACTCCACAGCCTCTCTGGACAATCTGTTCCAGTGCTTGGTCACTCACATAGTAAAGAGGTTCTTCCTCGTATTGAGGTCAAACTTTCTGTGCATTAGTTTCTGCTCATTGCCTCTTGTTCTATTGCTTGGCACCAGTGAGGAACTGTCTTCTTGGCACTTCTTCAGCTGCTTGTAGATATTCATGAGGTCCCCTCTTGGTCATCTCCTCTTGAGACTGAACAGGCCCAGCTCCCTCAGCCTTTCCTCATAACGGAGATGCCCCAGTTCCTTGGTCAGTTTTGTAGCTCTCTGCTGGACCTGCTCCACGAGCTCCATGTCTCTCTTGTACTGAGGAGCCCAGAATTTCCATGGCAATAATTGTATGATTATTTTTTTCCCTTAAGTCTTACAGGGCTTTCAATGTGCCAGTAATATAATATTATATATATCAAGGCTGAGTGTTTAATGAAGAAATGTTCAGTCATCTTCATCTTCCATTGTAGGACTCTGTTTTCCTTAGAAAAGGGATGAAGCCAGACAAGTCAGCAGCAGTTGTAACACCTGCATTTCCTGCAGCTGGGTGCCTAATGTGCCTGCACTGACAGGCCTCTGACTGCACAGTGGAGCTGGGCACTTGTTGGTGGGAACTCTCAGTCTGTGTTTTAGTACTGTGGAAGACAAGGTCTGTGGTCAAGGTGAAGAAGACTGAGAGGCTGTGGTGGCGGTTCAGGTGCTTACCGTAAATGTACTGTAAGCCACATTGCCAAGGGCATGTGTAGTTCATTTAGGCAGCTGACTTCCTGTTGTCTGTGATAATCATGGTGGTCTTGAGTTGTTTATGGTTCAGATTATTGACATTTATAGCAATTGACTGTCAAGCTGCAAACAAAAACAAATTAGATAGTAGAAAGTGCTGTATTTAGATATCATCTATTACAACACTTCTCATCTATAACAAAAGGGATGAACACTCATAAAATAGATAAAACAATATTTAGCTTGTATTATTTAATTGTTTTTTTAGTGTCCATCTTGTGCAACTTGCTGTGATTTTTCTCAAGGTGGTGATCTGTCCACCTCTCCTCTTAGTACAGCTTACGGCCTTGTGGAGATTTTTATCATAAACCATGATTTTAAAAACTCCATAGAACAATGTCAAACCTCTGAACCCTTAGAAAATAAAATTCTATTGTAAATGGAAGCTGTGAAAATGCTCTATATACTGTGTATAATGTTTATTCATGATACTTGGGAAATCACTTCAGTTCATTTCAGTAAATATTTAAAAAATTAACAGCTTTAAATTTTACGCCAGTCATGGAACTCATTTAATTAAGCTTGTTTGCAGTAAATTTTTTAAAGAAATACTATCCAGGTGTGGGAGTGGCATTACAAGAGAAATGCATGTCCTGGATTTCTTTTGGAGGGATAAATGAAAGTGGGTGAAGGCAGGCACGTGCAAACATTTTCACATAGACCACGTGGCTGCTGCCACCTAAAAGAAAGCCAGTCAGGTAGCAGGTGCAAAATTTCTTCATCACCTTGCTCCTTGGTGCTTGCCGATCTGCCAAGCTCCCAACCAAGCACAGCCAACAGGCAGCTCCCCTCCAGCAGTCTGACAGGAGCAGGAACTGTTCAGTGCCTGGCCTGCCAGAAGTGCACAGAGAGGGGGGCCATGCTGACCCGTGTGCTGCCTGGAAGGGGAATGTGGCAGAAGGCAGAACACTGCTCTGGCACACATTTCCCATTCCTCCCCAGGGCACGTGCTTGGTGCTCCTGCAGCCTGTGGTGAGCAGTGACCTCTTCCTGCTCAGTTTCAGTCCTGTGATGCTGGGCAGTGCTCCTAACTCTCCTCTAGCCCCCAGATGGCTGAACTCTGCTTTTAGTGCAGGCCAATTTTGTTTGATTTAGAACAGATTGAAGTGGGGATATAAATGATTAGGGAGGCCGTTTTGTCATGGTTTAACCAAACCCCACACAGCTGCTTGTTCACTCCATTACCAGCAAGATTAGGGAGAGAATCAGAAGGGTAAAAGCTGGAGAACTTATGGATTGAGACAAAGACAGTTTAATAGGGAAAGCAAAAGCCATGCACATAAGCAAAGCAAAACAAGGAACTAATTCACTCTTTCCCATGGGCAGGCAGGTGTGTTCACCCATCTCCAGGAGAGCAAGGTCCCATCATGGGTAGGGGTTACTTGGGAAGACAAACACCCTCACTCCAAATGTCCCACACTTCCTCCTTCTTCCCCCCACTTTATGTCCTGAGTGTGATACAGTACAGAAAGCAGCAATACCCTGGCCACTTGCCCGCCAGCCCATGTGTGTCACCGTGGCTGTTTGCCAGTGTTCCCAGGCACACCACTGTGAGGTGATAAGCAGTACAGCAAGCAATGAAAGCAACTAGCGAGCACTGGACTCTATACAGTCAGGAAAGCGAGCCCCAGGGCAAGCACAGGAGCCTCCTCATTACTACCTAAACAGCATTAACAGCTGTAAATTCAGTCTAGTACATACCAGTCAAGTCTGTCGTTATGTCAAACCCTTCGAATCCCAAGTTGAGCACAAAAAAAAACCAACAATATATATATAAATAAAAAAAATGCAGCCTTCAGAGATAGACTAAATTCTTTTCATCCTTAGCATTGACTTGCTGCCTTCTGATTCCATCTTTCAGAGTATTGGTTGCCTTTTTGACACCTTCTGTTTGTTTTTTTTCAATGCATATGGCTGCAGAGTACTGCAGAAGAATTCAAAGGTACTGCAAATTTATCTGACCTTTTTTCCCTTGTCTTCATTTTCATGGGTGATGAAAGCTAACAAGAGTGACTTTTTTACATTTGTGAAGTCATCAGAACTGCTACCGTTTCTGGGTGTAGTTAAAGTGGATATGTGAGCTCAGGTCCCCATATGGGCCATTTACGTAAGACTTGGATTCAGTGATCCTTGTGGGTCCCTTCCAACCCAGAATATTCTGTGAATCTATGAGCTGAAACAACTGTAGGTAGAGCACAGGGCTGGCACAAGGAAGGCACACTTCTCCCAGTCAGGGGCCCAGAAGGGACTTACTAGTTATTATTGCAGCTGTCTTTAAATGATGAGTTAACCATGATTCTACAGCAGAGTTCAGACTGTTGTCCCTCTTGGCCTGTTGAAGTGGCTTGTAAGTGTTTTCCTATGATGTGTCACTTGGGATTTGTTTCTTTTTAATGGAAATCCAGAAAAGGAACAAACTTTCAAAATATGTTTTTACTTGTTATTTTTTCGCAGTCTGTCTTTTCAAGTTTCAGTTTGTGCTTTTAGTCTGTATTTCAGTGCCTAAATGATGTTTAAAAGTCACATGTGACTTGAATGAACTTTTATGGCTTTTAGGGCTCCTGTGGTCTTAGATTATTACCATAATCTCTGCATTGTGGATTCATCAGGCCCTGTTCTGTTACGTGCATTATTGCACTTCAGCTGAATTCCACTTGCATGAGCAGTGGTGACAAATCCCTCTGTGTATGCAGCAGTGCCAGAATGAGGGAAGGAATTTCAGTCTTGCATGAGATACAAGTATCAGCCTGAAGATGGTCTCATTTTTACATCTCGGAAACGTCGAGTTTATTGAATTAATTTTTGCTCTAGGCAATGCATTGCCAAGGCTGAGTGAACAGGTAGGACATCTATGTATATACAAAATATTAAGTCCTTCTGCATATGCTTTAAAAATAGATTTTATTGAGTATATGGCTGCTTCAAATTCGCATTTTGTAAGTACTTTCCATAGGTAGTGCTGTTCAGGAACGCCTACATAGTGAACAAGAATGTCAGGTTTCAAGCTGGTAAAAAAATCTTTCCTTATGTCTACATGGTTTGCATGTGTCTGACCCTGCTGAGGTTTGTGAGAGATGTGCAGTGGTTGTTTTTGACTTGGGGAAGTGAATGCATAAGACAAGTTAGACTAGTTCTTCACAAATTATATTTGTCTTAAGGTTGAAACAAGCATCTGCTGCCTTGATGATATATACTTTTGAAGCAGAACTGCATCATATGTTGTGTGCAGTGGATTAGTTCTAAATTTATCTGTCTTGGTCTAAGAAGACACAGCTAGGTACACTTGTTTATGTTACTCTGAAAAAACCCTCCAAACCAGTCTAACATCCCCCTTATTTCTTAGCAGCCTGAAATCAAGCAGCAGCACATACTTGCAGTGAAAGAAATCTTTCAGTGGAGTTTGGCTTTTAATTTCCTCCCACATGTATTTCCTTCCTGTCTGCTGTGCCAGTTTACTGAAGATGTAAATGTCTAATAAATCTTAAATACATTAGTTGAGATAATTGCACATTGAAAAGGTGTTTAATTATGTACATACACATTCATGTCCCACAGTAGTCATACCTGATGAGATCTTTGCCATCGGTATGGCAGCAATAGTTGGGTTGTTTGCATGTGGACAAATAAGCACATTTCTGTCCAAGTTATAAACTGATGCAGGTGTGAATTTGCTGAGATAAACTGTGCTGCTGTATTCCCACGTCTGTTCTCTGTTTAATGCTAAACTTCCAGGTCACCCTGTGGTCATGCTTATCTTTGCTTTTACCCCTCTCTTAGTTTGCTGCCTTTACTTTCCAAAATTCCAGCTCTTTATCCTCAAAATACAGGCATGTTTAATTTCTTTTGGCACGGTTAAGAAAGGTGTGTCTGATTGGCCTACCTTTGCCTTTTATTCCTTTATTCTGTGGATGTAGAGCTGTTCCTGAAGTTCCTTTTATGTTGTTCTACAATGCACATGCACATAGAAATTTTTGTGAAAAACTTGTTCTTGCTGTTCTCTGTTGGCTTCTCAGGCGCCAGTATTGCTGTCTTACAAGGCAAGGCGAACTGCAGATGGGAATCGCTTTGAACTGGAGGCAAACTAGAACTTGTTGAGTTTTCCGTGTCCTGCATTATGACATGAATTGCTGATCAGTTTCCTTCTCTCTTTTCATACTTGGTGTCTCACTGTTTGAATTTGCACCATGAGTGTTGCTGCATTTATGTTTATTATAAGTTAAAAGGAGTTTTATGTTTAACAATTACCTTCATGGCACTAAGTGCTATTGTTATCTTGCACTTGTGCCTGCAGAACGACCTAGAACGTGGTATAACATGTTTAGAAGAATGAAAGCTTCATTATGGGTTAAGTTAGACAGTGTTCACATGAAGAAAGTGTTACGGCCTTTTAACTGGCAATATGCAAAAATGACATCTATGAAGATTAGACATTAGCACTTTGAAAAGTGCAGTGTCCTCTGTGGTGTGCACTCATGATGCTGGAGTGACATGGGACTGTGGCATCCCCAGGCACTCTCTCTGGGCTGTCTGGAGAAGAAATTATTAGAAATCAGATAGCCAGCCTGAGTAAAGGAGCTGTGAGCTAGACAATGAAGACCATTTGTTTAGCTCCCTCTGCAAGGCCTTGCGTGCCTTGAAAGGCTAAACAGCACCTCCCAGTTCAGTATCACTGGCAGATTTGCCTAAGGTGCATTCAGCTCCTGCATCCATGTCATTGGTAAAAATACTGAACAGAACAGGCCCTAGAACTGGTCCCCAGGGAACACTGCTGAGCCCCTGCCAGGTGCAGCCCCATTCACAGCAACCCTTTGAGCTCTGCCCTTCAGCCAGTTCTTCACTCAGTGGGCTGTGAACCTGCATGTGCCAGCTTGTTTGGAAGAACACAGTGAGGGACAGTATCAAAAGCTGTACTAAAATCTAGAAAAAGTACATCCACTGCCTTCCCTTCACCCACTAGGCAGGTAATAAATCAGTTAAACAGGACTTTCACTTTGTGAGCCCCTGTTGACTCTTCCTGGTGATTGAATTGTTCCTTGAATGTCTTTTGAGAGCACCTGGCATGATGTTGCCCATCATTTTTCCAGGTGGTGAGGTTAGGCTAACAGGTCTGGTTTCCTGGGTCTTTCCTCATGCCCTTCTTGTAAGTTGGAATTGTGGCTGGCTTCTAGCAGCAAGGCTTCCTCAAACCTTAGGCAGATGACAGAGGGGTCCTACTGTAACATTTGCTACCTCCTTCAGTGCTCTGGGGTCAACCGCTTTTGTTAAGCAGTTTCTTTTGTATAATAGTACACAAAAGTTGAAATTTTTAAGGCTACCTACACTGTGGTCTAAAAATGCGTATTTGAAGTAATGTTTGTATGCTTTGGCCCATCTGTGTGCTTGACACCTCTTCTGTCAACTTGTCACCTTTTTTTTTCTTGTGAACTTGATGATTATGTTCCTTTTTTCTCAATAGCTGAAATACCACTCTTGTATGTAATAAAGCATAAACCACAGAACCATTTGCAGAGTGATCTCTATTACATCTGTCAAACCTTTGTGGTCAATAGCATATCTCAGCCTCTGTGTATTACTTTCAGTAATGTGTTATATTTGTGGTCTTGTTCTCAGGATGTGAAAATTGTTTACTTTCCCTAAGTATATCACACAGTGGAGTTGCAGTATTTGCTTTGTGAACAAGAAGCAGTGTAGAGCAGGTCAAATATGAGTTCCCTCAACATTTTGTAAAAGCCACATTGGGAGTGCTGAGGGTACCAAACCAGACATTGAGAAGCTGAGTTGTAATAGTTAAATTTGGTTGAGTGACCTTCATTTCTCTTCTCTTCCTGAGTGTCATGTGACAGCCTTCAACAGTTACAGGGTCCATTAATTTTCTTTCCCCTGCAGCTGCTCCCTTGATATCCCTATTGTGGTTGCTGCTTGAAACAGATACTTGCTTCACATGGAAGACTGTCAGTGTTGCTTCTTATTTTTGGATTGCTTTACCGCATTACCACTGATGTTGTTTGCTAAGCGTACTTCAAATGCCTTCCTTCAAATGGAACTACATTATAGCTTCAGTGTTCAAATTCCTTACAGATGTTCGTAGTTTATTTTGGTCATCACAGCTTACTGAAAATACTGCTGGAGTGGTAGAAGTATCACTGTGAAAAAATTCATAGGGAATCCAGGTTTACACTAGGAGGCCTGTTGTATTTTGGCCTCGATACTCCAGTTCTGGTACCATCTCCCAGTCCATCCACTCCAATTCAATTTCTGAACAGCAAGAGAAATCTACAGCATCTGGGCTAATCTCCTCTAACTTGAGTAAAGTCTTACAACCTGTCTTGCTGTTACGTCTGTAAAAGACTAACACAGGGGTATCATCATCACCGATATGGACCTGATACAGGCTGTCTGATGGACATGCTTTCAGTGGGCATGGGTTATCTGACATTGTTACAAGGAGGACAAAAGCTGTCTCTGCAGGAGAGATGAATAATAAACCAGCTTATAGGGCTCCTAGGTGTTTGTACTGGTGACAGACTAGCTCATTTGGGGAAAGTACTTGTGATTTTTATGTCTAGCATGTTACCTTTTCCAAATAATTTAGAAGTGCATTTGGCTGTTCTTATGTTTGGAAAGGTCTGTTTATCAAAGTACAATTGTTGTCTTCATTCTAGTGCCTTCACCAACGGAGATAGTAATAACATCTGAAAATTTCAAAACAGTTTTGCATTGGCAGTACCCACATGTGTCTGAAACTCCTCATTTTATTGTGGAAATCAAGCCTTACAAGTAAGTTTTTACTATTTTGTTATTTCCTGTACCTGATATTCTCTAGAAGCATATAAAAGCATGTCCATGGTAAATTCTTTTGTTTCTGTGTGGTGAAGTCATGTAGCATGAAGGTTGCCCAAGTGTAAATTAAGGCAAAATTTATCAGGTACTAGGATGGTTGAGGTTGGCAGGGATGTCTGGAGGTCATCTGGTCCAAACCCTTTGCTTTAGCAGGTCATCCATGATTATGTCCAGTTGGCTTTTGAATATCTCTAGGGTAGGAGACTCCACAACCTCCCTGGGCAATCTGTGTTCTCACAGGTCCTGGCCACCCTCACAGTTTTTTGTTACTGGCAGTGTATTGAACAGAATTGTGCAGTTGAATTTCAGCAGTATTAACTATTACTTCATCTCTTTTACAGTTTAGGTTACTATAAGAATGTCTCAACCTGTGTGAACACTTCAGCTTATTTTTGTGATCTCTCAGAGGAAATATGTGACCCTTATACATCTTACTGGCTTCGAGTGAAAGCTGTTGTTGGGCTACAACAGTCTGAATATGTTGAATCAAATGAGTTTATTTTGCAAAGGCATGGTAAGTTGTATCTAAACTAAACCTTGTAATTTTTTCCAAGAATCTAGAGTCTGTAATTATTTCTTTTGCTCTGTTATTGCATTACATTTGGGAATATCTTAAAGCCAGGAGTCCAAGATGAAATGAAGCGTGATGATTGCTTACTAGGAGCTTCATGGTGCTTGTTAGCTCTGACTCTGTGGTGTCTGAGTATTTGTTTCAAAATGTCTAAAGGCAAGAAGGTGATGCTGATGTGCACTCTGAATTCTTCCATATTCTTGCCTGGTGCCCCAGACACCAATTTAAGGTAGGAAACTGTCACCAGACAACATGGACCTTTAGGCATCACTGAAGTAGAAATGTCTTGCTTGACACTAGAATGGCATGTACTGATAGCTTCAGGTATCTAGGCACTTGTAACTGGATAACTAAGTTACTAGTTCTTCATGTAAATCCTTTGGGCTGCTTTGGGAAAAATCAATCTTTAACATCAGTACTGTAAAAGTAGATTTTGTGTCTACAATCTAGTGTGGCAGGCCCTGGCATTGCATGGGCAATGCAACAGAGGCATTTGGACAAGGAAAGACCAAGACACATCTTACCATGCCCAACATACAGCTTTCAGGGAGAACTTGGCCTATGTGATTCTATCTGACTTGGGCTGTGCTTTAGCTAGAGCCAGATTTCTGCATTGCTGGAGCTGAAGGAGTGGAGTCCCTCTTTGCTTTCTGCTGTGATTCTGTTCCCATTCAACAGTCCTATGTCTTGAAATAATGGCTGGTTTCTAGAGTTTGACAAAGGGACACAAGTCATGGTAGTAATGCTCAGTTTGAGAGTTTCCAGAAAACTGGTAGCCATGTATGGAGAAGAGAGAGAGAGAGACAAAATCCTTTTCCCATTGAACAAGAAATGAGTGTTCAGTCAGACCATTATGAAAAATTCACACAGGCCATTGCCATGGGAAATCCAAAGTGGTGCTCGTGGTGAGATTTGTTTAGCTTTTCATATAGCCTTTGTTTCAGTGCAGTGTTGTTTTCATCTGGGGTGATTTGTGGTGGGATCTAGTCAGCAAAATCTTGTGTTTGGTTGTCATTCATGTATATGTTTAGTTGCTGTTAGTTTTTTCTGTTGTTAGCTGAATTTTTATGGCCTTATGTGTGTAAGAAAGTTAAATTGCTTTGCACTGAAATCCTTCATGGGCAATCTTGTTTCCAAGACAAGAAATGTTTCCATTTTAGAAACTGATTAGTTAATGTATCCAAATGCCTCCATTACTTCTAAGCAGCAGAGAGGTCTTACCACAGCTATGCAGTATTAACAGCATGGAAATAAATACATAATTCTTCTCAAATCTGATGAATTTTGGAAAGCTAACTATAAATTCCATATTTTATGTTAAAAGCTTTGGCCTAATAGCTATGGTGTAATGTGTTGCAGGAAAAATAGGACCGCCACAACTGAACCTCTCAAGACATGGTGACAAAATCATGGTTGATATTTACCATCGTGTATTCCCTGTTTCCTGTATTGACATTTATTCAGGGCTTCAGTACTTGGTGACTGTTCGGGACAGTAAAAATGAGGTAGGTTCCAAAAATAAAATTTAAAATTGAAACACTTGTTTACCTTAAATGCCTAGAACGATGGATTTATGCCTATGACACGTGGAGCTAACAGATACTAAGAAAGCAGTTGAACACCTGAAATGTTGAGTGCATTACAATGAGATATGTGAATGAAAGGTCTGTATTTTAGTTGTCCAAATGAGTGCTTACAACAAAAATTAGATTATTGTATTAGCTGTGTACACAAGATAAGTGTTACTTGATGACACGCTGCTGTTTCTGCATACATGCTAAAACACTGGTAACTTAACTTGTGCCCATCTCACTTGTCTGAAAAGACATTTCATTTAAGAAAACTACCTTTCAAGATATTTATAGCAGTTTATTTAGCAATCACCGGGGGTGAAGGCAAGGAAAATTACATCATGTGTGTTTACTTACAGTTAGCTTTTCATATGCATCCAGATACACGTTTTATAAATGTGAATCTCTACTATGAACAGCAGAAATTTTAGCTGGAAAATACCATGCTCTGATCAAATACAACATCTTAAGGTAGCCAGTAAGCTGATGGTTACACAGCTATTGCAAGGCATAAGGGTCATGTAGAAAACGCACCTAATGGTGTTTTAACAAACACTAGTGTGTTTTGAAGTGGTGGAAGGTACTGTAACATTATTCTAGTGAGTCAGATGATACAACATGTCTTCCATTTTTTTCAGACTGAAGAGCTCTATGAGGACAACTGTACAGTGCATAAGTGTAGCCTCAAAATCCCAGTTCCTAGTGAAAGTTCCACTTACTGTGTTTCAGCAAAAGGAATTTTTGAGGATCTGATGATTGGTAGTCCATCAGAGGAAAGCTGCACTCCTGTTCATCTTGAGCAGACACTGAGTAAGAGGATTCTAATGCTATATTAAGAACGCACTGAATATAAAGACAGATCAAATCTAGCAACTATTTGATGCTTTGGATGCCTTTGGGAGAATAGAAAAAGTAGGGAAAGCTTAGTCATTCTTTTCCAAATGCATTTTGACAGTTCCGACCTTTACAAATCCTGTATTATTTTCAAGTCACCCTGAATTTTTGGGGGCGTATTTTTCCTGTGTTGCTGGTGTCATGAAACCTATTTCTATTGCACATGAACATTGGTGTAATTAAAAAATCACAAATGGATCATTCGCTGGCTGTGTGGTTTTCGTGGGCATTGTCTCTTCTAGCAACTGGTTTTTGCTCAGCCTCATCACTGAGGATAATGTGCATAGACTTTTAACTGGAAGCAACTATAAATTTATGGTCATTAAAATCAGATATTTATGTCTTTTTCTTAATTAAAGAGAACAAAAGGCAGATAGTGACCCAAATTTATATCTGTGAACCTCTTACAAACATTGTGGTTGTACTCATCATGGCCACTAATTTCAGCAAAGAGATGAAATTGATAGAAGCTGTTTTCTTTAATGCAGAGGAGCAGCTGGATGAGGGAGGGCGTTTAGGACTAGTGGAGTTCTCCTAGTAGTTGTCAACAATTCTGTGTTTTGAAGATTTAGCATTTTACTTTTATTGTACATAAACTCTATGTAGTTTTGTCAGTTAATATGCTATCACATAAAAAGTATACAAATGTCATCATCCCTGTCTGTCATCTCTAAGGAACAAAAACTTAGTTGCAAAATTCCTTTATTTCTATAAATACTCTGTTGATATAAATTGAAAAGCTTCTGTTCTAATTTTTGTGTACTCCATAAAAATGTTATGGATTAAGTTTTCCTGAGTGAAAAAAGTAGTAGACTGACAAATTCAGATATTACAGCTAAGCATTCTGAGCTAATACAATTTCTGAAATTATTCTAAATGATACAGCAGTGGCTTGTTTTTCCAAAATTCTTAGTAGGTTTTGCTTTAACTTCTTAGGTACGCATGATATCATCATTCTGTGTGTTGTTATTGGGATCTTGACTGTAATACCAACAGTATATTGTGGCTGCAAGAAACTAAGGAAAAACAACATACAGCTGCCTAAGTCTTTGGTAAGTTTTGTAACTACTGTATCTTTATGCCAATCTCTTGCTGTTTGTTTGGGTTTTTTGTCTTTTTTACCATGGTCCCATACATATTTAGATTATATGCCATTCTAATATTCTGATAGCTTTTGCAGCCAGATGCCTCTTAGTTTTTCAGGGCTAGACTTCAGTGTCTTTTTACCTGAAGTAGCAGTAGTTGGTCTAGTTTGAGAACTTGGTTCTTAAAAACTCAGTGTGTGCATACCTAGGCAGGTTTATGTTCACTCTTGTAGCAGAGACACAAAAGCACAGAATCAATGGCGTGAGAAGACACTTCTTGAGGTCATCCACCCAAAGCCTTTTGCTCAAGTGCAAGAGCTGGTAAACCATGAGCATATCCAGATGGCTTTTGAATACCTGCAAGGAAGGAGACTCCACAGCTACTGTGGGCAATCTATTCCAGTGTTAAACCACCCGCACGGTTTTTCTTACATTGAGAAAGAATTCCGCATGTTTCAGTTTGTGTCCTTTTCCTTTTGTCCTGTCACAGGAGCTGTGAGATTCCTTCATTAAATGCTCCTATTGGAATTCTGCTAATTGCTACAATATTCTTAGTAATGTGCAGAGTAAGGGAAGGGAGTAATAGCTCTGCAGGAAGAGGGAAGAAGGATGTGCGGAAGTCTGTTCTCACACTGAGCATTCACAGGGGAAGAGAGGTCAACAGCTGCTCTATCTTAAAAACTTCCTGTAGCCATCCCTAAAAGAGCAGCAGTGCTCCTTGGTTTCATGTCAGGCAAGAGTGGAACATCTAAGAACTACTGTTGTAATGTTCTCCTGGTGTCGTGTCAGTCACAACGAACGGACTGCCACAACTTCAGAGCTGCCACCTGAGGCAGTAGTAAACAGAAATCACAGCAAGACAGTCTTCTCAGTGGATGGAGGAGGTCTCATTTATATAGAGAGTGGGCAACAATCTTCCATTCCATGTTCTTCAGTTTCAAAACCCTTTAAAATGACCTCTCCGTAGTCAATGCCCAAGATCCCTCTGGAATCTGCGTTTTTTAGAATAGAACATCAGGAGGCAAGATTGCTCTGACTAAATGAGATATCCAAGCCAGAGGTGATCTCTTTGTAGTAAAGCAATGATCTAGTCCACCAACTTGTGCAGCATAAGATGATTCATCTTGTTCTGAAATTATATGCACTTCTGGTCAGACAAAATGCTTTCTAAAATTCCTGTTTCTTCCCGTGGACTGTCATGGAGCCAGGGGACTAGTTTGGAGGTAGCCATTCACACTGTAGGCTTTAAAAAATCAGATGAGAGAGGCTTCTCTGACATCTGCAGCTAGGCCCCAATATCAAAACAAGAGGCCTGTAGAGACACTGGAGACTTTTTGTCGTCTTCAAACCAGTACGTACTTGTCTGAATATGTAACTTTGTGCCCTATGTCCATACAACAGTAATTTCTGTGAAGAGTATTCATGGCTCATGCAGAATTAGAGTGCTGTGCTCAAAGGATAGTTATTTTGGCTTTCTAGTACTGCTGTGATATCCCATCTAAAGGATCAAGAAGCAAAATATCACAAATAGAATATGTGCTCCTTAACACCTGTGAGCTCCCTGATACATGCTCCAGCCTCACACTTGAGCTCACCTTGTAGAAACTCATGTATGTGCCTATATTCTCATTTTACCAGGCTAGATGTTACTTTGGGGTTTCTAGGTTCCAGTAGCACAGTATGGTTCACATGCTACCGTATCATATTTTATTGCTAAGGGGCTGAATGTAGCCTGTTACTATTTATAAATCTTGTTAATGAGGTGGTTAGGCACTGAGATGAGCTCCCCTGAGAAGTGGTTGCTGCCCAAATCCTGTTCAAGAAGCATTTGGCCCATGCTCTGAGATGTGTGGTTTAACTCCTAGGTTGCCCTGGGTGGAGTCAGGAGTTAGACACTGTTTCTTGTGGGTCCCCTCTAAATCAGGATATTCTGTATTTCTGTCCATTTCCAGTGAGGTCTCTAATGACAAATACAAGTTGTAGAGCTCACAGAGGTAGTTTCAATACAGGTAATATGAATACTATGGGAATGTAAAATGAGCAGTTAATAACTTAAGTATAATTATTTTATGGTTAATCATTTAAAGTAATGAACAAACAATTTAAATAATATGAACAGTAAGTTTAATTATATTACATTATCGGTAAGTTTAATTGTATGACATTATCTCTATAGACTTAATGGCACTTGGAGCCTGTCACTGACCTTTGACTATGTACTAGGCATTTCTTTCTCCACAGGTTGTGATCATTGTGCCTTACCTGAGCCTTGTCTGTAAATAAAACATTTAGGGAGGTTTGCCATCTGCTAAAAGGCTGGGCAAGATTTCCTACCTTAGGACTGCTGTTTTTCAGTGATCTCCTTCCTGGCAGCTTTAAGTGGATGCTAAAACATCATTTGAGTGACTTCCAGCAACTTGGAATTTTCCAACAGAAGGGAAAATAAAGAGTAACTATCAAGCAGCTACCTTTGCAAGACTTATATACTCAGAGAAAAAAAAAAGAAATCCAATTAGAACTCCAGAGCTTTTATACTGCTGTTTGTGACTCCCAAGAATTACTTATCAATCTTGTCTGGGTCCTACTTCCACAGTGCATCTGTCATTCAATATAGGCAATGAATGATTGCCTTTACCAGAAAACATGTATATTTAAATGTTTAAACATCATGATCAACAGTAGGATCCTACCACAATATGCATATGTGAAGTGGGACAGATTCCTTTACAAGACTTGATGTTAGTCTTCTGCTTGGATCAAGGGAATCTGACATTTCAGCAGTTCAACTGTAATTAAAACTTCCTTTCATTTATCTCACATGAAGTACTACAGGAGGCTGTCTCTTCCCACCCATTGTCTTCAGTCATTGCAATTTGTCCTGTGGTTTTTCCTGTACTAGATTTTTGTTCTAAGATTTGTGATAAGGGCTTGCCCACTTTTAAAGGAACCTGACCGTAATTTTCTGATACGCTGTGGGCATCTCTCTCTCTGCTTTAACTTCCCTGTATTTTTCTTCAGTGTCTTTTATCTTTAAATGGTGGCAAATATGAGTAGAAAACAACTACTCTATGAGAGAAAAGTGAAAGTTGAGTCTTACTTAAGCCCACTTTTCTGTTGTCTGCTGATGCTTTTTCTGATTCTGATAGGAATGACAAGGATGTGTTCTCTCTTTGTAGAACACTTAAGGATATTCACAAAACAGTTGGGAATTTTCTTTGCAGCTCTGTGGTGTTTTTTTGTTGTTGTTGGTGGTGTTTTTTTTGTTTTTTTGTGGTTTTTTTTGGTTGTACAACATATATTTTTGATGTGGAGAAACTAATTGTTACTATAAATATTAACTGACACTTGCCACAAATAATTGTCATCTTACAACGGAGAAGCCGCTTCATTACTTTTGTGAAAACTTCTCTTTTTCCCTGTGAGGATCTATAGGGAGCAGTAACATAGTCTTCTCTTTATAATCTACATATAGTGTTTTGTGGAACCATGTGAAGGCCACAAAGATTTTTGCCATCACCCTAATAAGATTTGAAATGCAGTTTTCAAACTCTGCTTCATGAAATGTGCACCTGAACATTACTTGGAATTCATAGGTGGACATGTCATTAGAAAAGGAAGTTAAGAAAGAATTTGTTAATTTCCTTAACTGTTATGGATTCTTCGGGATATGTTATTTATCTGTGTCCTTGAGCCTGACTTTCAGCATTGTGTCTCCTGTGTCTATTGAGACACTGAAAGACCTGAAAGTTCAGGTACTGTTGTTGGAGACAGGAAGTTATGTGAGTACCTGCCAGGAAATACTGCTGATACCCATCTTAAGATCACTGGCTGTCAGTTTGTGAATAAAAGAAAAATAGTAACTTACCCACAGTAAATACTTTCCTTCAAATAGCAACCGTGTCTTGATTACCCTTGTTACTTAAGATCTTTTGAATGTTACTGTAATAGGCACTCAGTTACTGTAATATCTGTCATTCTTATCTTTGAAGCTAGAAGCAGCTGCATGAGCTTTTAAGTTGTCTTGTAGTCATGACTCAGTGACTCTTAAAAAACCTTTGGTACCAGGAAACAAACAGGAGTTTTTTTTCTTCTGATCGCTTCCTTCTTTCATGAATGGGAATAGGAGTGTCTTTGCACCATCTTGCCTTGGTCAGAAACTTGTCAAGAGGAAAAATGGGTTTCCTTTTTTGAGAAGTCTTGGATGTAGATGTACAGAGAATATGTATTTTGTCCCTAAGGTCTCTAAGTATTGCCAGCACTCAGTGTGAAATGCTAGACCTGTGTAGAATGCAAGGTGATCCCTTAACACATTTTAGGACTATGATTTTTTAGAGCTCTGAAAATCCTAAAAGGACAGAAACAAGAACCTATTGGGTTTTGTTTTTGACTTCAGTTTAGTGTGTACTGTTATAGGGAGAGATGGAAAGCTGAAAATGCAGCTTTTGACTATGGTTTCTGTGTTGGATTTCACATTCCCTTAAGTATTCCACCTTACACAGGGAATTACCTTCTCTTGTCACTTGCTGTGTAATTATTGGAGTCAGATTTTTCATAACCGCCCCCTGTCCGTCCCCCGCCCAAAAACCCAAAAAACTATAGATGTTGGTCCCTTCAAGATCAGTGTTGTATAGCATAAATACCCAATATTTTGGATATATATCCAATATACCTGTATAAAGAGATTCTCAAAAAGTACATTAATCCTTTAAGGTGTCCTTAATATTTTCAGTATCTACCCATTATTGATTGTAATCTGTTACTTGCAACTAAGTTTTAAGCATCTTCTTCTTATGAATTAATAGTTTCCATGAATTCTCACGGAAATTACTCTGAATATTCTTTATGTAGTGTTCTGTTTCTGTAACAGAAAGCGAAGATCCAGAGGCACTGATGGTTGAGTAGCAGCTTGGTTGTAGTGTGTCAGCAGCCACCTGAATGCACTTTTCCGTGGCAACCCTTGATTCCCCAGGGGGTTGCCTCATCTAAGTGATGTTTACACAGCTGTTTGTGAAACTAACTTAGATGACCAGTAACTGCACTTCAGGGAGTGTTTGCTTCATTTGTGGTGGTGTTTGTTGTTTGGCTAGTTGGTTTTTCTAAACTGTAGTGCTTTTATTGATCCAGCCTTAACCACAGAGTAGCATCAACAGGTATCCAGGCTACTGAGGGGTAAGATAATGAGACTGAAGTGAGAGATGAAGGCAATTTCTAATGAAGTCAGCACACTCTGAAGGTATAAATGTAAAGCTACAATCTCACAACCTTTTAATCAGGGACTCAGGAAAAGCACAGTCATATTGGATCATCTGGTTTTGGTGGCCCTCTATTAGTTCTTACACTAGTACAGACTGGGAGGTTCTTTGTGCCTGTTTGTAATTTTTCTTAATGTTATTTTACTTCGTCTTTCTTCCTCCTGTATACGTCTCTTTCTTCCAAGTTGGCCTCCATCTGAATTTTCAGGCACATTGTTTTTTTGCAAAGCATCTGAAAAAACGGTGATTGTGTATTTTATTAAGAAACTCATGGATCTATAATACTTGATACTGTGTGATACACATACATAGTGGATTATGAAATTTATGAAAGGACACTTAACTCTTTTTTCCTAGGTGTTCCATTATCTTCAAGGAATACCATCAAATAGCTGAAAATTTACCCTACTTTGTTTTTCATGTGTATGTACTCTCAAAAAGATATTTTAAAAAATGGTGAAGAATCTAAGCAGCCTGAAGGCATATTGTAATTGTTTAAAACAAGCTGGGGCCTGGCCATTGAAAGAATTTGTATGATCAGCCTGTGGAGGGATTTCAAAGTGAAACATTAAATTTTGTTGCAGCACTGAGGGTCTGCTTAGTGGCTCTGTGAAATAAGTTGGGAGACTTCAACATAGATGCAGTTACTGGGTATGTTGTTCACTTCCCTCCTGGTTGAGACAGGTGCCAGAAATTATGACAGCCACTGTAAGTTACACTCATTAGCTAGAGCATGAGAGGTTTCCCCAGCTGGAGAGTATTATGTCTTTTTCTTTTGCTGTTTTCCTCTGCCTTGGAAACTTCAAAATATAGTGGGTGACATGAAGTGGATTTGCTCCTAGCAAATATGCTTGTCCAGAGAAAGCATTTTTGAGATCTTGCAAACAAGTGTTACTGGAACAGTTAAACTCATGGACGTAGGCCAATGACCATGCCAGATTTTAATTTTGCAGTTTTACTTTGGAATTGGTTATAATGATAGATTTGTATTGGATATAATGATAAATTTGTTTTTATTAACTTATATATTTTTCCAACTTTTAAACTCAAAGGTGTTTTTGGTTTGTTTGTTTTTTTTTCCTATTTAAGGTCATGGTCATGAGAAACCTGAACACAGATGCCTTCCTGGGACCAAGACCGGGTAGGAAGTCTATATCCGTAATTAGCTTCCCATCAGGCCACTTGGAGTTGCCAGTGAATGGTGAAGTTACCTTCTTGGGGATAGAGCCAGAAGAACAAACCATTAGTCTTGTGAATTCCTGTGATGGAGACTCTTCTGTCCCTTCCCCAGAGGCCCCAGCCACAGTAGAAGAGGTGCCTGTGCAGGAAAGCAGAGAGGAGGTCTCTTTTGATGCTGATGAACAAAATGGTGCAGTAAAAGGGAGTTACTTCATTTCTGACAGTAGCCAAATGGATATTTGCAGTAAGTCTTCAGGGTCAGAGATCTCTACCACAGAAACACAGCAAACAGTCATTCCAAGCAGCTGCTTCAAGTTTTCTGGCTATGACAAGCCTCATGTTCCGTTAGATATGTTAATGATAGATGTTGGTGAAGAACAGCCTGTGAATGCTTACAGGCCAACTGAGTAGCCAAGATAACTGAAGTGCTTAACCACAACTCAGAAAGAACAGCATTACCAAAGGTTATGGAAAGTCTGGGTTAAATTGTGACCATCTACAAGTTGTACTTGTTCTGATCAGTACACGTTTGAAAATAGTACCTGAAAATGGCACAAAAAGTGTGGGTAAATTTCATAATAACCACTTCTTGAAATGCTTTTATATATGATATAACTCATTTTTTTTTTCTATTTGTGTTTTTTAACAATACACTATAGAAAACATACCATTGACTATAAAACAGCAGCTGTACCATTATTCACTTCTGCATCAAATCTTGTTCAAAATTAGTTCAACAAACATAATGCTTAAGAAATCCTTCACTTGGTATGATAGACATGTGCAAGAAATATTTGAGAGTTTTTACCATTATTGGGGGTATCCTCTTGCTTATATTTCTCTTTTGAAGAGTATTTTTATGTTAAATAAAATGCCTCTATTTCTTTTTAATAAGACTGTGCCTTTAAGCTCTTCCTTTATATCATAAGAATTTGGTTCCATGTCAAAGAAGTGAGAAGTAATGGCCATAAACTAAGAACACAAGAAGTTCACTTCAACATGAGGAAGAATTTCTTTGCATTGAGGGTGCATGGCAGAGCATTGGAAGAGGCTGCCCAGGGAGATCACGGAGTCTCCCTCTCTGAAGACATTCAAAACCCACCTGAACTCATTCCTCTGTCACCTTCTCTAGGTGACCCTGCCTTGCTAGATGATTTCCAGAGGTTCCTTCCAACCCTAACAATTCTGTAAAAGTACCAGTTATTTGTAGTCTTTGCTGTTAACTTCAGTACAGCAGCACCCATTTGGATCACCTAGTGCCTTGAGTAACCATGTCACATTCTGGCAGAATATATTAGCAAGCTGACTGATCATCACTGAAAAAAAAAAGTCTAATGGGTTGCACAGATTCTTTAGAAAATGTCCCCAAAATACAAAAGCCTGGTTTCTTCTGGGACATTTTAATCCTAATTTTTAGAACAATATGTTCTTTAATTAGAAATCAATAGAACTTCTTCCAAGCACGTTTTCTAGCAGGATGAAAATCACTGCCATTTCCCCCCCTTTTAATAAAATTAATTCATGAGCTACATAAAATCACCCTCTAAAAATAGGTCTCAAGATAATAGAAAAATGGTGTTATTAAGCTGTACTTTATAAGTTTTATTGTCATTTGGCAGCCTTCTGAATTTTGTATCATAGAGACTGTAGTTTTGAAAACTGAGAGTAAGTATTTTATATTTTTATATTTAATTTTTTTCATATTAAAACCCATGCAATCCATTTATTTCCCTTTAATCAAGATTTGATAGGTATTTTGTATTTGTAGGAAATGTTTAGAGCAATTATTAATGAAGTTTAGTTCAGGAAAAAAAAATGCTTTACGGGTAGAATTTGGTTCTTTTATACAAAATTGTCAGTTTGTTTTAAAAGACGTTTTTATGAGATTATCAGAATTGTTAGCGTGTTACAGCGGGTGGTTTTAAAGGACAACCAGTGTCATAGTGCTTCTCTCCTTACATTTCTCAGTGGCAGGAGTATTCTTAAGGTGAAGTTTATTCAGCAGTTTCAGGAGTGCTTCCGTTCTTGTATATACCAGATGTTGGCTACAGTGGTACAAAAGATTTAGAGACAATAGCAGGTTTTCCAATCTCTACTCAAAGGAAGGTAACAGATTGGTTAGCAGGGTTTTGGTAATTTTAGGAAGAGCCAAATCAAGCGGGTGAATTCTGTAGTTATGATGTCATGGAAAGCCCAGTTAATAATTCTTAGCTGACTATGATTTGTTTCTGCGTTATATTTAAACACAGTGATACCCCCTAGCAACTTTTTCAATGTCACGTTCTGGGCTGAGTTCCTAGAAGGCAGTGCTTAGCGACTTACTGCTTAGGATGCACTAATGTATAGGTCTCCCCATGGCAGAGGTGTAGAAAATAACACACTCAGCGTTACGAGAAGGCTTTTTGAAAATCAGCAATAATTGCACTTGAAACTTCAGCTAAACTGACTTTCCAGGTAGTGATGTGGTTCATCACTGAAGCTCTGAGCAGGCTGTCTACTACGTAGATCAGCAGCAGTGTCTTGTGCAGAGATTGGAGTTGATGTAATTTCTTTCTGAGTCTGGAGATTTGTTGATGATTATGAATTGCAAAAAAATACCTCAAGAATTTATAAATGTCAGAGAAGTGTTTAACTTAAACTTGGCTCTGAAGGGATAAAGAGGGCATTAGAAACTGTGAAGTTAATCTTGTTTTTTGGGAAGAAGTTTGTAATCACACAATTTGCTGAGTATTTTCTTTGCAACTGCTCAGAGTATTTAACCTTGCACTTCGTAGCTTGTTTTCCTTCTGTCGGTTTTGTTGAAAAAAGAAATAAAATGTTGATGTTGCCCAAGAATGTCAGGAATTAGCTCTGGCAGTTGTTGGATTTGATGTATCTGCCTCAAAACCAAGATTCTGTCAGAAGCATGTATTTTTTTTTTTTTTTAATTAGACTTAACAGTCTAATTAAAATTCTTAACAGTGCATCAGGAAACCCTAGTGCTGTTAGAACTAAGACTCAGTATCTTAGATTTGTGTGAACTAAGTGTTTCATTGTTCTGGAAGATTTTCCTTTGCTGACACACTGGAACAGGAATGCAGATAGACACATTTTAAAACCAAGTGCTCAGGTTCTTTTCTCTTACCCCTGCAATACAACTACACTGTACATTCTTCTGAATCTTTCTAGTGACATGGAGTCAAATGTGAGTAAAAGGACCCAGCCAGGAGCTAGGATATCATTAAGAACAGTGATGTTAAGATCAATAAGAAATTACACAGAAACATATCGTAACTTATGGGAAATATTTGGCATGCAAATAGTCACATGTATTGGAAAAGCAATGTTATTTTAGAAGCTGAAAATCAAGAACAGTGGTATGAGTATTTTGTATATATCTCATATAAATACAGCAGACCTGCTCTTGAAATAAAACAAGGTTAAATGTACTTTTTTATCAAATTTTCTGAACTGTAAATACAAAAGTCAGTGAACTAGCACCATCCCTGCAGTCTGTCTTCTGTGTGCTGCTTACTTACCTAGTGGCACAGAGATAGTTTAGATGCTTAAATTGCTCAGGCCAGCTTACAGCTTTTGTAATTGTGAAATAACAAACTTTAAGGGTGCACAAAGCACAAAGCTATCCAGTATGACACACAAGGTTTTGCCACTGCAAACGTTTTCAGCCAATTTTTACTCTTGTCCTGGCTGCTTAGCACTCCTTTCCTCTCGCTTGAAGATGATTTGGGTGATGATGTAAGACTCCAAAGCATTATACCCTGTGAAAGAGAACTTCACAAAACTTTGGCCTCATACCTGCCAACATTTCTAAGAACAACTGGAGTTCCTATTCTTGAGTGGACATTGTAATTTTTATTACTAGGTCTGCAATTAACAATGAAGTATTGTGGCAGTATGCTGGCGCATACTGCTGCCATCAAGTCTGCTTTTGTGTGGTTTTCCACATAAGTAAATAATGTAGTTTTAAAAACAAATTGTCAAATCTACTGCCATCTGTGGAAACAAGATAGCATGTAGAGTCCTAGTTGCCTGGAACAGACTCACGTATTTTTATGTAATCCCTCACTAAAAGATTGCAGAAAAAGAAACTTGCATGGGAAAACCTGTTTTTCTCGCAGTTAGGAAAAACCAGTTGCTCTGAAGTGGTTCCATGTAAACAGTTCAGTATTAGTAAGTAAGATATTGGTTCAGATTAATGGTTGCAGAGTGTCTTAAACCAAAAACTCAAAAAGCAAAAACACACAACCAAAATTACAAGCTGAATACAAAGTACCTTTTATCTCAGGAAGAGGTGACCTGTATGGACTCCTTTAGTGTGATTTTTTTATAGTTCAGTCCTTTAACTATGAAGTTCTTGTTTATTAATACTCTTTCTATATTCTCTAAATGGATGCAGTAATTGGGCTGAAATCTGTTATGAAATTCCTGTAAATACTGTACTTTTTTATACGTAAATAAAAAAATCCAAAGAGCAATCTGGGTCCTTGCCTCTTTATGACTGTTAGCTTTTGTTCTGAAGACTAAGTGTGCGTTTGTAGCTCTCTCAGTTCATGTTACTTACGTGGTGTATATTTGAGCAATATTGAGAATCAAAACACTGTTTGGGGGAAATGTGTGTGGCCCATCTGTGTGTGTGGCTGTGTGCATCCAGTTCCTGGATCCTGCTGACCATCTTCGTCCTCGGCATCGCAACTTTTCCTCTGCCCTCTGATGCTGTTGATGCAGCCTGCAGTAACTTAAGTCCAGTCCTATTGCTTTTGACTTGAGATGCTTCCTTATGTCCTATTTTAAAATTATGGATTATTAAATGGTCAAACCATTGAATGGATTAATTGCCACAGAGCAAGGAAAGCTGGCCTTCCTTGAAACTTGTTACTGTTCATTAGAAGTTTAAATGATCACGGAAGTCTTATTTGTCTGATGCTTTAATTTCTGCTGTCCAGCCACAGCTTAAAGAGGAAAAGCATTACAAGCAGAGCAAACAAGCAAACCAAGAGGTTCTGCCTGCCAGCTTGCTCTGTGTCCTGCAAAATTAATCCTGTCAAGTCCTTGCAATGTGCACAATACAGCAGTAAGAGTAGTGACTCTGATAGAGCTTTTTCTGTGTGCCAACATTGCTTGAATAACAAACTCAAAACTTACATCCCTTCAAAAATACCCTTTCAAAGAGAGTAAATACAATCCTTTCAGATTGAAAACACAGAGTGAAAAGAACGAAAATAAATATACTTTGATTTCTTTCTGGGCATGACTGTTCTGTGTTATGTTTTGTGGAGTATTTTGCGAGTTTACAGCAGCTCAGTTAATTGTAGGAAGGGTGGAGGGCATGTGCAGTTCCATTCCAGAGGACAGGAACTGCATGTGCTTTCCGCTGCCGTGTTTGTTAGCGTTGAGGCCTGTGATAGATAATCTGCTGCAAATTAAGTGCGAGATAATTATAACAAGGGAGTAAGGATTGTAAAAGCTTGCCTGAATGGCTAGAGGGCAGTGGTAGCAAGGAGGTAGAGAGCATCTTTGCCATTTCTCAGTCTCTTCTTCCATGTGGCTTCATCTCAGGTGTCAGTCTGACCTTATATCAGCTTTTAATACAGTACCAATATGTACTCACCCTCCAAATCTAAATAGAAAGTGGAATAAAGTACTGTGAATTTGGATGGTGAACTACAAAGAATTAATTTGTCAATTGCTTCAGGGTGCACAGCAAAACTAGCAATTCTGTTTCTGATACACCAAACTTCATTTAAGACAATATGGAACAAAGCTTTTTTGTCTTTAAGAATCACAGGGTGATCTTAGTGTTTAAACAGTGGTGTTGCAGTAGACTCGAAACTAACACCTCTGAGAAGTGTGAAAACCAGTTAAGTGTGAAGGGTCCTGTCCTGAAAAGCTCAGCACACTGATTCCTGAATGCTTAGACTATCCACACAAGATCTTCAACATTGTATTTATTAAGGAAAACAAAAAAGGCGTGTAAAACGAGTGTATATACAAATACAGTAGGTATTTGGAGATGGTGGTGGTAAAGATTATTGTAAGAATGGACTTTTTGGTCTAGAGTTTGCTCTCCTTGGATGATGGAGAATGATACTGAGAATTCAAAAGACAATCACAGAACTGAGCCGCAGGCTAGAAAGTGTGATACTTGCAAATTTCTCCTTGCAGAAGAGATGAGTAAAAGGCAATTTCTCCTTTTTTCTTCCTTCTATTTCTCTTTTCCCTTGGCAAGGGAAAGCCCTGGAGCTTGCATCTTTCCACGTTTTATTGCCCAAAGTAGCTACCAGAAGTGTTTGCTCCTTCTGCAGCCCAATTTTTGATGACAAATATGGAGGCAGGCATCCCAGTTCTGCGTGTCTTTCCCCTTGGCCTGCCAACCCCTTGTCCTACTTGTGTGATGTGCTGAGTCAGCCCAGTGTGATATGGACAGGACTTTGTAATCAGATTCAGAGGCTTTGAACCACTCTCTGCCAAAGAAAACCCCAAACCAAACCAAAAAACAAACAACAACAAAAAAAAGAAAAAAAAAAAAAAACACCAACAACAAACAAACAGTGTATTGCCTATATCCCACCCACACTGCCAATATTTCAGGAGTTGCCTCAACTGCCCAGTGGCAGTGTGCCAGAGAGCATTGGCACTACTACCAGTATTTCTTTACTTTAGTAGAGCCTTTCTTTACTTTAGTAGGTGGAACAAGAAAGCATGAGCAATGTTTGTGATGTACCTCTCCAGTTTTATCTGTGGGTTCTGTTGGCTGAGTGAGCACTTGGCACCTTTATTATGCTTTGAAGATTACCTAAGAAAATCTGACAAATTCTGGAATACTAATTTCACGTGTCTCCAACTTGGTAGTTTTTTGTCTGCAGATGGTTTGGTGAGGGATCCACAACCTAAAAAGTGTGTCTTAATGGGCTTAAAACAAGCTACAGTACTCCTTAGTATTGGGAAAATATATAATTCTGTGGCTTTGCAAGCGAGAAAAATGGAAAACTTTAAGGGAACTTGTAATTTAAATAAAAGACATGGAGCTATTTTGGGGTTGGGTATTAATTTCAGTTCCTATTGAATGTTAGTGTTGGTTACTAACTTCCCAGTCAATTCAGCATATTGCACATTGTTAAATAAATACTGCATGTGCAAATGATGACTTGCTACTTTTGAGCTTTCAGCAGATCTTCATCCTTAGTATGGTCAAAAGTCTCACTATATAGATGCAGCTACAGCATTGGAATTTCTATCTGTCATCTTTAAAATGTTGACTCAAGCTCTTTAACAATGAGAGATGAAGTTTGTACCGGTGGGCAGGAAGTAGGGAAGGCACACACTGCTCAGTGAAAGTCTGTGTTGCTTCCTCAGAAACTTCTCTGTAAGAACTCATGTGATGCGATGTCTCCCACAGAGCAGAGAAGAAAACTCCAAAAAGTCCCTCCTGCCTGACTGTAGGGGTTTTCTTTGCTTTCATTTTAATTTTTGTGTGTAGTGTAGTGATTCCCTTTCCCAGTCCCCACAGAGCTGGTGAAGGGCTGTCCTGCTGCACATGACATACCAAAAGAAGCTGAGGGAGCTGGATCCCATCAGCCAGGAGAGGTGGCACTTGGGAGAGATCTAATTGCCGAGTATAGTCAACTGTAACATTTGCAGAAGTGGCAGACTTTTGTCTGAAGCTCCCAATAAAACCACAAAAAACATCTGTCACAAACTGCAGCAGAGGAATCCCACTAGGATATGCAAGAAGAAACTCACATTAAAACTGGTTAACTGTGGGATAAAATTTTCACTAGCCCCATGCTGAGGCTGGACTGGATGAGCTCCAAAACCCCCTCCCAAGACAGGTTTTCCTCTGAGTCCACACTGGCTGTTTAGAAAAGACTGAACACTGTGGCTCCAATTGCGAATAGTCTTTAGGTCTAGAGTAATGTGAACCACTCACTCTTTTTTTGTGTGTGTGAAATGCCACACATGAGAGAATTGCCTTGCCTCTGCCAGTTACTGTAAGTATTCTCCGTAGGCTTCGGGTATGCTTTCTTTCTCCTCCCACATCCTCATTCAGGCATGTAAACAAAACCCACCCTCACATCCACTGCAAATATCAGATGCGCATCTGAAAAGCCAAAGGTCATGCTACAGTAGCAGTTTCAGGGTTACATTTTCTCCTCTTATGTATGGGAAACAACTCATTCAAGGGCAAAAGAAAAAAAAAAAAAAAGAATAACAAGGAGGTGGTCCTTTCAAATGAGATGAGTCAAGCAGCTTTCAGCAAAAATATACTTGACTTTTACCTCTGTGTAGCAATAATCTGTCCTCAAGAGAGAGAAAGCTGTTTATCCAGCGTTCAGATAGGTTTCCATTCCAACAATGGAAAAAATTCTCATACCCATGGTTTTCTATGCTGGTTCACAAAAATATCAGTTCTACTGTTTCACAATGGTTTGGATAAGAAAGATGCTGCTATGTAAGCTAGGATGAGCTAGTAGAATCCACTACTTATGTGGATTCTACTGGGCTAAGTAATACATTTTAACTTTCGATTTCTTCGTGAAGTACTCTTCAGAGTACCCTTAATATTGTGTATAAAAGTTCCCGTATTTTAAATAGCATTGCAGTGTGCATCACCCTGTGTTCCTCAATAGTTTACATTTTGAAATGCACTATATACACTATGTACATATTCTATGAGACTCCAGACATATATGTATGCACGTGTCTGCATGTGAGTGTGTGTGCAGCTGGTCCTTCTTTGACTAGTGATTTTTATCACACAAAGCGCTGAAGCAACGTGACTGAGGCTGATGAGTAGCACAGTATTACAGGTGCTAACAACCTGCTATTGAAACAGCGGCTGCTTCAATGGCAACAGGAATGATGTGAAGAGTTACCGATTACTGCAGAATGCCGAGCCCAGCTGCAGATAAAGCATCATCAGAGTGCAGTGCACAGGAAACCCTGGCTTCCCCCATGTGACAGGCACTTCTTGCCCCGTTTCACCACATCACACAGCAGCCTTTTCCGAGCAAAACCCACTTGTGCCGGCAGGCTGGCCCTCTGCTCTGCTTTCCTAGGAGGAACTACCACGGAAAGGAACTTTGACAAAGGTCCACACTTCAGCTCCTGGCAGTGAGCTGCTTCCCGGGATATGGGAAGGTGTGTACAATTCAAGTAAACAAATACATGACCTGTGACCAAACACTGATGACTTTTCAGTCTAGTGATTGGTTTGTAAAAGTTCCCTATTCCCGTACTTGAGCTCATATAACATGATGAAATACTAATTGAATTTGGTGTGGGGAAATTTTTAAAGGTCGCTGGATTTTAAAGATGTGTTTGGGAAATGGATAGATGAAAAATCTGCAGCCAGAGATAGACTTTCTGACTTCTGCCTTCATTTTGGTGGGTTTCTTTTTTCTTCACTTTTTCTCGGTTCTTTAATTCCCTTAATTGACTTGCCTAATTCATGATTCAGAGCTACACAGTTAGCATTTTACTATATATGCTGCAGGTTTGGTGCTAGTATAATGAGGTATGGTGGTCAGCTGAACTGAGACCCTGTGCCCGTCTATCTGACCAAGGTCAGCTTCTTGACTAGATGTTATTCAGTTCGTCCAATATAACTGGTGGCCTTTAAATAAGTTCATTTGAACCAGAACTTGAACTTTTTTTGACCTGACAAGTCTTCAGTTTCCACATTTTCCCAAAGCAAAGTTGATTTCATGACAATTTTTAGTTTGCAGACAGATAGTCTTCACATCCATTACTCCTTGTGTGGAAGCTGTTACACAGGGCTGCACTAAATCTTATAAAATTAGCATTTTTCTCCTCTTGCTTATCATCATGAGTTTGGAAAAAGAGAATGCATCCTGACTTTTGCTTAGTTGCACTAGTGCATGAGCAGTGAAGTACCAGTGGGTGTCAGCATTGGGGAGGTTTTGGGGAGGGAAGAGTGAAGGGCAAGGCTGGGTTGTAGTGCCACGTTCACCACCAGCAACCGAATTGTCTGAGCTTTCCATACATCCCAGGAGCATGAAACTCATCTCCCACCAGGCAGACATGCATATGGCATTAAAGCATTTGTAAGCACAAACATGAGATTGTTTTCACGGGGAAGCCCCAGCATCCCCAGCCCTGGGGTCAAGCTTGTAGGGATGGACATATTGGGCAGTCAGGATCCAGAGGGTAACACTGACAAATGCCAATGTTTGTGCTGGCAGTGTTGCAGCACACTTGCACCAGTTGGGGCATAGGATTCCGGGCAGTCTGAAAGTCCAACCCAGGGTGGCACTTTGGCCCTATGGGCTGGGCTCACCTTCCTAATCTCTGTCTGGAAGCTGTCAGACCTGCAACTTTCCTAGCTTCCCAGCATTGCCCCCACAGCCAGCATGGGCTGAACGCACTGCCCAACAGCCAGAAGTGATTTCACAGCCCTTCATTCCTCCAGTGACATCCCCCTAGATAATGTCCTGCCACCAACACACCTGCAAAGTCCATCTCTTGCTTTTGGCCCAAAAGCAGTCCATAAAACCAGAGCACATCCCTTGGGTAGGTTTTTTATATCTTTGGAGCAATATTTTTTGTGTTCTTCAGCCCTGAGCAACTAGTGAGCTGAAAATAAATAAATAAATAAATATTAAAAATCTTAGCATGGCAAGCAAGAAAGCTTCTGTGACAGATTTATGGGATAAAGCAATATTGGCGGACATCATCTGGGAATTAGTGTCTTAAAAAAAGGACCTTTTTCATAATGGCTTGGTTCATAATTAGTTCCAAACTCTGCATGATCAAAGCTGCCAAGAAAGAAAAATTGCTCATGTTTAATTTAGAGCTACTCATATGTTTCCCAGCTAAATTAAACCAAAGCCAAACTGGGGAATTTGGAAACCACTGAAAATAAGGGGAACTCTGGAGTGCTTAACAATTACTTCCTCATAAGACATGCCCAAGAGGAAGAGAGGTGCTTTTCAGTCATGGACCTGCTCTCCTAAGCATGAGGAGGATCATGCTTTCCTTCCTGTGCTTCCTGATGCACCTGCTTCAGGATGAGACAACTGGTAAGTAAGGTCTTTTTGCTCTTTTCCTGTATGGGAAGGGAGGTGGGGGTGGGAGGACGGGGCTTGCTATTGAATTTTTAGATGAGTTAAGAAATCTCTGTATCCTTTCATGGGTTTCAAAAGCCAGTCACTTTCAAATAAGTTTGTTATTTTATCTCTCCAGATTCTGAAATGCAGATAAAATGAATGTGTTGCCCATTAATTTTTTTTCATGTCTGTATTACCAGTTTCAGTTCAGCCAGTAAATCTTATCTGATTCTGTGATATGCCAGGGTAAAAGCTGCTGTAATCTGGGTTGCAAAACCCGCAAAAATATTAGGGTTTGAATGATTCAGAGAGATTGGTAACTGAATCTCTTATAGTAATATTGCAGTTTGAAAAAAGGTGATTTTGAAAACTGTCAGACAGCTTTTCCAGTGGTATAGACAGGGAAAGCAGTTATTTTCAGGTTATTTATTAGGCAGGAGCTGGTAAACATGACTGTGGAAACAGTTAAAAGAGCTATAATCTCTTCAGGTTAAAGCTCAGTTGTGGAGTAGAGGGAAAGGGCTTCTGAGTATTGAGTTTTAAGTATTGAGGGGCTTCTTACTGCAGGCTTTGTGAATAGATTCAAAGGGTTTTTTTCCTGGGATAGGCAGGAGGCATCTTTCACAGCAGCAAACTCACTTAGGAAAAATATACCAACAAACCAACAAAAACTAAAAAAGAAAAAGAAAAACAAAATAACAACAAACAAACCCAAAAGAAACAGCAAAAAAGTCCTCCTCCAAGCACTTAGACCACATAAAAGTATTCCTTTCATAGTTCTAAATAAGTTTCTTCTGTAACTGCTTGATTTCATGACTTGGAAAGTTTTGAGTGTGGGATCTGGGAGATTTAATTTCCCTGCGGTCTGCTAGTCATGAAACTAAATGGTCTGTATCAATACCCTCTGATTCACATGGAGGAGTGTGCCTGTGACAAACACGTTATGTTCTCATTCCTTCTTATTTGCAGCGCTTTTAGTTTTGGAGAACCAAGACCTGCAAGATTCGATTAAGCCACAGAAGGTAGAGTTCCATTCGTTAAATTTCAACACCACTTTGCATTGGCAGCCTGGGTGGGCCAGAGAGGCGAGAGATGCGCTCTACTTTGTGCAGTATAAAGTGTAAGTACCTGGGCCTCCCACTCTGCTGGGGCTTAGCCCTGCTGGGCACATCAGAATGATTTCTCAGCTGACAGGGTGCTCTCATTCCTGGGGAACAGCCATGTCCTGCTTGGCTGCCAGCTCTCAGTTGTTTCTGCACTTATCAGTCCCATGAGGTGCAGTCAAGCAGCATGAGGCAGGCAAGGAATAAGTCCCTCCAGCACTATGCTCTGCACCCTCATGGCACCAAGAATTTGAAGCAAAATATAGTTTGCAGGGGACCTCTGAAAGTCATTGGGTCCAGCCACCTGCCTCAAGAAGGTCTAGGCAGGTCAAGTTCTTCTGTAATAGAACATTTAAGGAATTTCAGTGGCCTACCTTGCCCACAGCACTGCCTCAGGGTGCCTTGCATGGAAAGATTGAGGCAACATTAGGGGCTGGTCTTCAGGGTCTGCTCCCATCCCTGGCACACTGGTGCCTGAAATCATTATTGCCCTTGAGAAATTGTTTGGTGAAAACCAGCATTCTGCCCATCATTGAACACACTGGCTATGTCAAAGCTTGCCCACCTCTCCCATGGGGCAAAAAAGAGGTGGCTTCCGACAGGGCTGGTGAGCCATGTCTCTGCTTTAGATTTCTTTCAGAAAAGACAGAAACCTGTAGCTCCCAAATGCCCATGAAATCAACCTTCCCTGTTATCAAATTGAAGGCAGGTAATTTCCAGGGTAAGATGCTTGTCAGTGCCATGAGAGTGAAACAGATGGCTAAGAATCTGCATGGACACAGGCAGTGATCCCTAAAGTTTACATCCTTCCTCCTCTTTCTTCATAGGTATGGGCAGAGCACGTGGCAAAACAAAGACGAGTGCTGGGGGATTTCAAGCCATGTCTGTGACCTAACACATGAGACCTCTGACATCCAGGAGCCTTACTACAGCAGAGTGAGGGCAGCCTTGGCTGGTGTCTATTCCAGCTGGAGCCTCAGCTGCAGATTCACTCCTTGGCGAGAAAGTAAGTGCAAACATATGTGTCCCCCAGGAAGGCGTTTGATCTTCTGTGGCATGGAACGCATCATTTTTGCTCACAATTTGCAAACATGAGTAATCCTTTTCCAGCCACAAAGCTGTATGTAAAGAAGTGAGTCAATAGCTCTCAGGTGAAGTGTTATTCCAAAGTAATTCTCCACACACTTGAAAGCCAAGTGATTATGGCTAAATAGCCACTTACCAGTAATTAGGAGATCAAAAGATCCCTTTAATTCAACCTTTTTCTCTGGGCATGGAAATACACAAATTATTTTCAGGCATTTTTGGAGCTGCTGGAGGGACAGGACTCAAGACAATAAAAAAGGAAGCATTTTTTTCTTTGGGGGGAGAAGGGAGAACAGAGCTGTGTGGTGTGTGGCCACTAGTTTTCTCACATTTATGTGTTATCCTGACTGCAGATAAGGACATAGAAAGGACATGTGCAAAGCTTCTGGTTAGCACTGTCATTATAGTGCCACAGTATGTTAGAAATGGTGGAATGCCCAAACTCTGAACAGTAGCAGTCTACCTACCAGTAAGTTCACCTTGAATTAACCCATTTTCCCTCACTGGCCAATGCAAAATCAAATTGTCAGTCTGGGTCACTTCACAGCCCCAAAGTGCAAACTACCCTGAGTCTCCTGGGCAGATGAAACCACAAGCTTTGACACAAAGCAGCACCTTGCAACAAAACCAGAACATCTTTCCCTATACCACCTCCTCCTCCTGGAGAGATTTGTGTGGCAGCTGCTGCACTGTGTCCTCACATTTCTGGTGCTGCACACACATGTATGCAGGCACTAGCTTGTTAACCAAGCTGACTGCCAAATATTTGAAAGTGATGGTATAAACTGTATCCTTGCCATAGCTGAAATGGCTCAAATGGATGTTTTGTGCAGTCCAGTCACAAAGACAAATACAAGGGAAAAAGAAAATTGGGGCAATTTTGGAATTTTGCTTGACCAGTCAGCACTTAACAATATCAGCTCTAAGAAATTTCAGAAAGTTTGGCTTTAAGATAGATTTACAAACACAGGAAATGTCACCTCCAAAATAACAATAACCAAACCCAATAAAAACCAAGAAGTAAGAATTTATGGAGTGTCACCTGAGGAGTAAATACAGCATAATATATAATTGGTAACCCAAACATTTGTTGAATGGATTCAAATTGCATTCTAGGAAATACTATTAATAAACAATAATTGTGTTTATAGCTTTGGGTTTTTTTCTGTAGCTGTGATAGGACCTCCAATGGTAACTGTGGCTCATAGCAACAAATCCATAACAGTAAAGCTCCAGGCTCCACGTTCTCCTTATAAAAGGAAGAGAGGCAGCACAATACCAATGACAAATTATTATGACCTGCTGTATCAAGTCTTCATAATTAACAACTTACTAGATGAGGTAAGAGTACATTCAGATACGAACGCTTTACCATTGAAAAGCCAGAAAATTGTGAGCACTTGTTTTACTATTGAAACTGTCTTCTGGGATTGTGAGAGCAGCGATGACTGTGCAAATGTTTGAGAACAAAGTAGGCTTACTTTTCAGGAAGAGAATTTGATTGAATTGAGTTGCAATTCCTCCTTGTATTATTTTCCATCAACTTAACACTTCTAAAGCTATGACCTATTTTAAAAAAAATGGGACAGGAGAGGAATTTGGTGAGGGGAAGAGGGAATTTTCTTTAAAAAGCAGAAATAAGTTATTATTGCTGTTGGGTTTGTGCAAGTCCATGTGCTGCTCTGCATCCTCTGTTCTCATCAAACTTTATTCACAGACACACATGCTAGGGAAATATGCTTGACTGGCTCTTTTTTCTCCACTCTGTGTGAAGCAACACAGGGTCCTGGTGTATGAAGGGAAAGAGAAGGTTATTGAAATACAAGACTTGAGGCCTGGAGTCAGCTACTGCATCGTGGCTAAAATGTACATGCCAATGCTGGACCACAGCAGTGCCTACAGCAGCAGGCAATGTACCGTGCTGCAGTGACAGGGGTGGCACCTCTGAGACAGGTAAGTCACTGGCTGAAACTGGAGATGGTTCTAGAAGCCAAGATCTATCTCCTCACCAAAGGTAGATACTCTCCAAAAGTAGAGGAAAAAAAAGTGTGTCGTGGAAACTGCCATCCCACATGACAATATTATCTGGCTTACATAATCTCAGATACACACCAGTAAGAATGGTAAGGCCAAGATGATTAGAGGAATGGGATAGAGAAGTATTTCCATGCTGGCACTGTCCTCAGAAATATCTGCTTCTTCCATTTCTTTAAACAGTTGTACATAGTATAGTTAAATAGTTATACATAGCATGGCTTTCAAATCTTTTTTTCTGTCAAGTAATAATTAATTAGAAAAATGAGTGATCTTCAAGTTTATTAACATGCAATTCTCCTACAAGCTCTGCCAGCCTTTTCAGCTCAGGAACTGATCTGATAGATTAATTAAAATTAGCCTGTCCACTTTTCATGGCCACTCTTCAGTGTAGTGTGTTTAAAAATAAATCTGTTATTAAATGTCATGAGTTCCCATGGGCCAAAATGCAAGAATTATCTCCATTAGCTGATCTGAAAAATCTGGTTTTTTACTTCTATCAATCACTAGACTATTGTACCATATGATATGCCTGGCCAAAAGATTTGCTATCAATCCTGCCTTTCAGGTGCAAAGGCATGGAGAGTTCAAAGAACTAACCCAAACTTGACTTCATTGGAATTGTCCTTAGCAAGCTCAGATTTGGGGTAACAGAGGAAAACTGGAAAAACGTCAGTTTTAACCTGGGTTTCTGTTCTCAGTTCTGTAAGCTAAAACCACAGAAGTTTTCCTTTCTTCTGCTTCATAATATGATATATATCATTGGTGTCTCTTGAGTTTTGGTCAGTGGGTTTAGGCTAAGGCAGGAGTCACTTTCTAGGGGACTTTCCTGCATTTTTTTATTTTTTTTTCTTTCCCTTTACTGTAAAGAGGTTAACTCTTTAACCTCTAAATCAGATTAGAGCTGGACTTCCAAACAACCTGCAGAGGGACAGGACAGATGCAGGTGAACGGCATGTGCTGAATGTCAGTTCAGTTTAATACCACCCAGCTTAAATGCACATGCCAGCAGCAATTCTCTTCTCTTCCCCATTACAGGGATAATGGCAGAAGATTCCTTCCATCACAGGTCGAGCTGTAAATCAACATCTGCTGTCTGGAATAAATATTTGGATACTTTTTAAACTAATCTTTGCTGCATCAAATTATTTGATTCATCACAATCATTTTATGCTACATGAAGGTCAAGGATTTTTTGTATGTCTTGCATTACAATTTATGGTGGTATATATTTGCATTTTCAAAGGAAACACTCTTGTAATATAAAAATAAAAGCATGAAAAAAGTCTTTATGGAAATATCCTTAAGATTGCTTCTAGCAGTTTTGTATTTTAGGTTTTGAAATTAAAATACAATCTATAAAATAGAAGTTTCAGATATTTTATGTTTTCTACAGTGATTACAACAGAAAATGAAAAAAGTGTCCTTTATTTAAGATAAGAAATGTGCAATACAGGAGTAATTCTGTGCTCACGGTGTCTTCATGGTACCCTCAACATAATATTTTGGACAGTGAAACAAGTATGTGATTAGCCAGGAATGCATGTAAACTAGAACAGGAAAGATACTCTGTTCCATTCAGTGAAAGACAGTTAAAGGAAAGAGACACTCAGAAAGTTTGCTGATGAAACAGAGCTGTGGGGAGTGGGTGATAAACCAGAAGGCTGTGCTGTGGGACCTTGATGGGCTGGAAAATTGGGTGGAGAGAAACTTAGTGAGGTTCAACAAGGCCAAGTGTAGGGTCCTGCACCTGGGGAGGAATAACTCCAAGTACCAGCACAGGCTGAGGACTGACCTCCTAGAGAGCAGCTTGGTAGAGAAGAACATGGGAGTCTTGGTGGATGACCATGAGCTGGCAGTGCCCTTGCGGCCAGGAGGGCCAATGGTATCCTGGGGTGCATTGGGATGAGTGTGGCCAGCAGGTCAAGGGAGATGGTCCTGACTCTCTACTCAGTCCTAATGAGGTCTGGAGTGCTGTGTCCACTTCTGGGCTCCTCAGTACAAGAAAGGCAAGATGTGACTGGAGAGGGTCCAGTTGGGAAACACAAACATGATGAGAATTCTGGAGCATCTCTTTTGTAAGAAGCATTTGAGGGAGTTGAGTCTGTTAGTCTAGAGAAGAAAAGACAGGAGGGATCTCGTGAATGAATGTGAGGATGGTGCCAGACTGTTTTCAGTGGTGCCCAGTGACAGCAGTGGCCATAGGCTAAAACACAAGAACTTTCCCTTCAACATGAGGGAGAGCTTTCCTGCACTGAGGGTGGCAGAGCACTGAAAGAGTCTGCCCAGGGAAGTCACGGAGTTTTCCTCTCTGGGGACATTCTAACCCACCTGGACATGCTCCTGTGTCACCTCTAGGTAGCCCTGCTTGGGCAGAGGGGATGGACTGAATGATTTCCAGAGGTCCCTTTCTGACCTAAGAATTCCATGATCCTGTGACCTCTATTTCAGCCATTTCACAGTAAATGGTGACTGAATGCTATCCATCACCTTTGATTTCTAATGCTTATAGCCCTTAATCATACAAGGGAAAACATTGCTTAGACAAGGTCTGGCTAGTGACTCACTAAGCCACGCCAGGAGGGAGAGCTGAAATAGCTTTTTCAGACCTGCAAGGTCTGTAATTTAAGAGAATCTTAGTACTTAACTGTGTTCTGTTACTGCAGATTATATGAGAGGAGGTGAGAGTGTCCCAGACACAAAAGGGCAAAAAAGCAAGCCCTGGGAAAAATGGAGGTCCCAGCTACATATTCACTCTCCACTTTTCCCTTAATTCACTTATGTTGCGGTGCATGTTGCAGTCGAATTTCATCTCAACCCTGTATCATATATCAGATTCCTGTGTATTGTCCTTCTGTCTTGGTCACTCCCTCCTTACCT
>VXBN01013639.1:1515986-1593343 GCA_013397395.1 Sinosuthora webbiana
CACTTACACAAAGGTGAATCAATTCAGTTTAAGTAACAGACCTTGAGTTCTCTTAGGCCACATCCAAAGCATTTTTCATGGTCTGTCACTAGCACTTCCCCTGGAGGCATCAGAGCTGAGAGCTGCATCAGGATGCTGGCAGCAGGCATTTGGGAAGAGGCTGTGTTTAAGGAAGTTAATGCTGGCCACTCTTGACTTCAACAAAATAAAAGAAGTCATTACTTCTTTTATAATGAAGAATTACTTCTTTTAATAATAAGTATTTCCACCATCTGATTCTGATACATGATATATTTGAACAACTAGGTTTGCAGACATCCAGCCATATCAACACATCTAGTCCATAAAACCAGGTTTCTTTCACCACATTTCCCTTTTTGCTCCTTTCTCAATTCTTCCAGTTGCTCTGCCCACTCACATCGCATAATTTCTTCATTTAGGTAAGAATTTTTTGAGAAGCAAGCCTTTACATCTCTGTGCAATACCTGGTCCCAAGACAAGTGTGACATCCTGCTGCCCATCTTGTACTGGCTAGAAAAACTCTCCAGGCAAACAATTAAGAATAAAAAATTGTCTGTCTTGTATTCAGCAGTGGGTTATCACAGCCTCTATTCACTTGTGGGTTATCACAGCCTGAAAACAGTATCCGTAGTAATTCTTTCTCAAATTCACTTATTTCCTTAGGGAAGTTCATGTTGCCATCATTACATAAAGATAAAATGTTATCAGAGAACAGATTCAGGCAATTCCAGATACTGTATCTTTGTCAGATGCAGAGGATAAAACTGTTTTATAGAAAACATTAACAAAAAAACAAAACCAAACCAAAACAAAAACAAAACCAAAAAAGTACCTGAAGCATTCAGACCTATCTAGAAATATAGCATCTGCCATGCTAAGGGTCTGTGAAGACATTTGAAATCTGAAAGTTTTTCAATTTGATAAAATTATGAAAAATGTGCAGCTCGTATGCTGGGAAACACAATAGAAGATCTGAAGAAGTCTTGCGCAGTTGTGTGCTAAGTTGTGGGCTAACCAGATTTCACTTCCTCAGCAACAATACTGGCTTACAGAAAGCAATGCAAGAGTTGCAGGAATCCACTTCCATTCTGATAGTACCATGATTTATTACTGCCAACCCCATGACGTTCTGCAAAAGCAAATTTTCCCTTTCCATTTGAAATGCAAATTTTTTTTCAGTGCTGTTCTGACACATAGTTTTAGTGGGGAAGGGTTTGGTAGAACGACTGGTGCTGTATTTTTTTCTCCCCTAAGGCTGAGTGATCTGCACTCACAGCTTCTGGATAGACTTGGTAATGCTGTAGCTTTAAAAACCAACTTATTGTGCCTTAGACTGCATGCTGCACTGCTGTTTGCAACTCCATGAAGGTGGAATGGAGAAAGAGATCTCTTAACTATAACTGGGACTTTCCTGCTGACAAGTCAGTTTGGAAATACCTGTAAGAGTGAGTTCTAGCCCTCCTTTCTTTTTCTTCTCATGGGCACAAGCAAACCATCTGCTGTGGGTCCACATCTCTGGAACTGCCCAAGCTGGCACACAGCTCCACAGGGGGTTGTGCATGCACACCTTTTAGTTCAGGACGCTTTCATATTGTTGGCTTGGCTCCTTCTCACAAAAAGTTTGCAAGACCCAGCGGAAAACACTGGTCAGTTGTTATTTTAGTCACTTACACAACAGGCATTTTCTAACCAAGTGCCAATTGCCAGCTTCTGTTTCAGGAAAGAGAGAAATGCTGATTTCTAGGGCCATGGCACTGGGAGGGAAAGATCAAGCAGTGTAACAAAAGCAGGACTTGAGACATATTCTGTGAACTCTCACCTGCCACGTCACTGAGGGATGTCTGCAGTCACTGCCCGTCACCATGGCCTCATCTGGCTGAGCCTCCCTGTCATGGCTGAGGGTCCTGCCAATGAGAAATAGATATTATTTCTTTTAGAGTTTGCAGCTGTGGATTTTGTTTTGAAGTGGAACCCATCCCACAAGGGCCTACCCTTCTGTCTTTCATGACTTTGCTTGAATGTATCTGATCTGCCAGGTAGAATAAGAGCTTATGTCCTACTATAAATGGATTCAATTTTCCATTCTGTTGGAACTCAGAAGAGCAATATTCAGTTACCAGAAATTCAAGAACAGGCCTCCAGAAAAGCTGATAGAGCAACAGCAATGAACCAGATGCTCCAGCCTTATAAATTAAGAGAAGATTATGCACAGCCAGCTGTACCATATAAATGCCCAGTTTTATAGGATGCCATGGTCCTTGGCGTTTATCATATGGTGCGGCATCTGGCCAGTCCCGTTCATACCTCCCATGTATCTGCTTTAATCAGATGTGGACCTGGGGTTTACACACTTGCACTGCTTGATCTCAGCTAAGAACCACTTTGTGATTCAGGGTGGGGTTCTGTTGTGAAATGACATTGGCTTTTGCCACAGATCTGTTAGACATTAGCAAGTATTCCAGACTGCAGGGAATTAATCATATATAGGTGGGGTTTTCCCTGGATTTCAACGTTTGCTACAAAGATCAAAGATACTAATCTGTAAAATCTGTCTTTAAAAAAATAAATAAAAGGAGAAACCTCAAACTCCTGGGTATAAGTTTGTCACAAAGGACACAGGACACTAAACAAGGGTACTTTCCGCAGAGAAGGGAAAGGAAAGAAATGACACTGGTGTTCATGATCAGGAAAGTTACAGTTTCCTTTGCAACTTGTTTAGAGAATCTTTTGCAAAAGGTTTCCAAAGAAAGAAAAAAAGCCCTTTAAATGTAATTCCCAAAATTATGAAATCACTGGTTGTTTTATCATGTTATGTGTTTACTCCACTGAAAACACAGTTAAAGAAGTCATTGCTACCAGAATTTTGGCTTGAGATGGGGAAAAATAGGAAGCTTGAGCCCCAATGCTTTCAAGGAAAGGAATACCTGAAAGAGTTCCATCATCTGAGCTAAATACTGAAGACAGTTTTAAATTTTTAAGCATTTTGCTTTTTTCTAAGGCACTGGGGCCCTGATGCTGAGTTGCCTAAATACCCTTAATAATGACAAAACAGAGTCCAGGAGTATCACACTGAGGACCAGACTCTTCAGAAATGTCCTTACTTTTAAACACAGGATCAGGATGACAATGAAGAGCCATTGTGCTAATTGTTATACCCACAAAACAGCACCAGAAAAATTCTTATTAAACAGAGAAGTATTTTTTTAACATTGCTTGTTAGGTGACGCTGGGTTTGTTGAATAGCTGACAAGAACATGATTGTTATAGGGCTGAGGTCTTATTTCTAGGCTAACTTTTTAATATAAATTCTTATATTTGGAAGAATAAATCTCCTAAAGATATCAGCAAAAAGACAAACAATAGCGTTGTCTTTGTTAAATCAAACTTAAACACTTCCAGAGGGTCTGTGAAATCATGTCCTGAGTGAAATGAGACTCAGAGACACAAACCTGGAGAAGAAACTACTGGAAAAGACAGAAAAGGAAAGAAAGTGCACATAGACGGGGTGGGAAGCAGCTTTAGCGCAGAAATGTGTATTTCAACAAGCATACAAATAGGGGCGAAGGAATCTGACAAACAGCACAGACATTAAGCAGTTTCTGCCTTGGAAAAGGAGACCCATATTTCTATGGAGCAAAACTATTTCATATGTGTCCATAGTCAAGGTGAAGATATACCTATAAAGATACAACATAGATGTGTTCTGATCAGAGAGACCACTTCAGATGTTTCTCAGAGGACAGGAGAGGGAGAAGAGCCATTACAGAGAAGATTTCTAAAGCCAGAGAGAGAAATTCACCCATGGCTGGCAGATTCAGTGAGGGATCTGCATGAGATCCTCACATCCTGGGGGTGGCAGCTGAAGTCATGCACAGGACATCTGTGCTTGAGTGACTGAAGCTCTACTCCAGTCACTGAAATACTACTGTAATCTACTAATGGGATATTTATCAGGCATAAGCTGGACCCTGAAGTCATGTGCATTTGATTTGTAGGGTTACATTAACAAATCTGAAGAGAAAACCTGGTTATGGGGATGAAATAGAGATGAGATAATGTTGATATGCACCCTGGAATTGCAGGGTACCTTGGGCACAGTAGCCGTTCTAGTGCCAAGGGCCTTCTCTTTGCCTTTGAATTATCACGTTTATATTTGAATGATCACTTTTAAATTTGAACAGTCTTGTGGAAAATGGAGTAGGATGAGTGAAACTCTGGAAAATGAATGTGAAGAGTCTTCAGAAATTGAGATCCCAGTTTGGTACTTCTTTTTATCACATTCATTTTGAATACTTGCTGGAAGCTGATTCTCTCACTCAATGAAATATTGCTCCACTCTTAGAAGTACCATGAAAATTTATGTTAAAAGTACAGAAACTTACTAAATAAATAGTAAAATCTTCTCAGCTGCACAAGATATGTCATTATGCCATCCCTGAGCACACAAGGACATTATTTCTTGCCAGTTTGCTCCTCACTGGTGTTTGCCACAAAAAGACAGATTCTCTGAAATAACAGGAGACACAGTGACATAAAGTGCAATGTACTTCGAGTGCCCAAGATTTTAAAGATCTAAGATCCCACAAGAGGCTGGGATCAAGGACAAGCAATGGGAAGAGCTGAGCAGAACATGCCCAGAACTAGGAAATCCATCTGGGAGATATAGTGAGATCAGTTATTCTGAGTGTTCCAGTTGTACGCCTCCTTGCTCTACAAGCTGTGCTATGACCTCAAAAAAGAACCAGAGCCACAAACAAGCAAGAGCCATGGCAGCTGTGGGATCGTCTCAGTGTGTGCAAACACAGTATTTGTGATGCATTGGAGGACAGCTGGTGTGGGCTGGGAAAAGGTACTTTCCCAAATTTTTATAACTGTTGTATGTTAGACAGCTGAAAGCACCAACTCAAATCACCATCAGTTATCTAAAGGCACCTTATGTTGTTCATGTTTTTACCATGACTGACCATCACAACAAAACCGATTCTGCTACATCCAGACGAAGCAGGAAAGCATTTCAGAGTGAGGCCATGGATCTGACCAAACAGAAGAGCCTTGCACTGGTGTAACTGACACCTGGCAATCTGAGGCAGGAAACATGACCTCTCAAGGTCCAAGGATAGCCAGTTATGTTATGGGGTAAAGTGGCAGAATAAGCCAAAGAGGGTAGGGCAAACTGAATAGCATAGGAGCTTCAGCTGATTTTCCATAAGCCTCTGCCCTGCATATGGAGAGTATCAATGAAAACACTTCCAGGAAAATATTTCTAAAGAAAAAACTGGAATTTTGCTGAGAGGAAAAAATACCACTTATTAAAATATCATTCATAGCATTTTGTTTTTTGAGTGAAACAATAAAATAAGGTTCTCTGGGGGAAAAAAAAACCCTCATGCCCTTAATTTTCCAGGCTGTGAGATTTCCAATGACATGTCTAAATTTCCCAGAGTAGGGACATTTAGGACAGGAATGGAAATTGTCCTTGACAGCTCTGATCAATCCTTATCTAACACATCCAGTCAGAGCTCATACTGCAATCAGTGTCCTTTGGGAATGCTTTTAGTGAGGTGCTATGTCTCTGAAAGCAATATAATTCAATATATAATATTCAATGATCCTGCCTGGAATGCAGCATACACACGTAATCAGAGGCAGAAGGTAAAAAGAGGACATTGCTCTGCACACTCATCGGTCTTACTTCAGGAGCTGAGGTTATTCCAGTCACCCTCAGCTTCTTGTTAATGACAGCCCTGTGATTTCACCAACAGAGACTGACAGATCGGCATTACAGTGACAAGAGAACAAAGAGTCTCTCTTGCCTTGGATCAGGCCTCTTCCCTGCTCCAAGGGCTCTGCTCCTGCTCACAATGTGCAAGTTTCACAAGTTACACTTCACAGCACCTTGTTTCCTTGCTGTGCTGGCTAGAAAAGAAAAAAACAACAGCCAAGAAACGTCTGCTGTGTAATCATGAGGGTCCAAACAGCTCACTGAGGTTTACGTGCAGCAGACTGAACATTAACTCCCACTCTGCACTTCATTTCAGCTGGTGTACAGTGCAGAACAGGGTGTACCTCCCTGAACAGTCAAGATTAAAAACATCTGTTTAATGTTTACAATCCAGCACCAGTGCTTGTATTTCTAATGAATTTCAAGTCTTGAGCAAGCTGAAGACTGAAGTGATGCAAACAGCAGGCCAAAAGAGGAGACTGGAAGACATTACACCCACACTATGCAGATAGCAACCTACAAGCAGGCACAACAGAACAGAGAAACTAGCTGCTTACTAAACATACTGTATTAATGTAATATTTCTTAAGTAGAAGCAAGTTTTGAGGCACTTATCTAGACCTTTACAGATTTTGTCCTTCCAGCCTTAAAGCATTTCAGTTAGCTGGAGAACAGCACGGACAAACTCAACAAGAGAAAGACAGCCAGGCCAGTGGGTTCAAATCCTAGGGCATCCTTGGGATTTGGAGAAGACAGAATCCCCCAAAACTATTATCAGTTTCTTAGTGGCAAAGTAGGAGAAAAGAGTGAGGTGCTCACTCTTCCCTCTTGGCCATTTTGCACTTACTGTCATGACTCAGAAGGCTTTAAGGGTGTATTTAACCCTTACAAAGCAATTTATTCATAGTTTTAGGCAAGGACTGAGCAGGTACTGGGGAGTGGTACTGGACATAATGGGTGTGGATGACCATAAGTCTGGTGTTGCATCACAGTTATTTGGGGAGGCTGTGAAGCAGAAGTAGGGACAGACTCCCTGCTTGCTATAGGCTGTGCCAAAATCAGAGCCAGCTTTCACAGTCCAAAGGCTAACTGCACACAATGACAGAGGTCATCTTGTTTAGGGACAGCATTTTAGCCATGGTCTGCATAAAAACACCAGATGTGAATACTTCACTACCATAGAAAAATCAGAATTACTTTGTAAAGAAAATCCCAATTCAAATACTTCAAGTAAGAAAAAAAAATCAAACCACAGTCATAGGATGTAATTTCATTTTTCATTCATAAGTGTACCCAGCTTGGCAGAGGCCAGTCCTGGAAAAGTGCATTTCAGAATTGAGCCTTTCATGGATACTTGAACTCTGCCCTTTTAAAAGAAAAGTATAAAAAGGAGGGATTTATTCCTGAAACAAGTCTGCATTACTTTTCTCAGAAGAGGTACATCTCTACTCAGTGCATGCAGCTGTTACTTTACAGATTGGGAAACAAATTAAAGCTGAAAAGAAAATGGCTAAATCCCAAATCCCAAGGCAATGTTTTCTAAATAAACCAAGGAACTATAAAAAGAAATGTGGCTGAAGCATATATGGGATTATACTGACATGTTGTGGCAAGACAGAAGTAATGCAATGCCTTAATCACAGCTGTGACCATCAGCTACTGTGCTATGCTCTTTCCCCTGCTTGAGGAGGAGAGAAGTCTGGGGTCCTTAGCCTCAGACCTCAGAGGACAGGTTCAAAGAAACTAAAAAATATATGAGCAAGACATCATCACTGGATCCTTCTAATGTTTCCAACCACGGTATGTGGAACAGTGAAGTCATTTCCACATCTTAGGATGGAGAAATGCAGAGCAGATTGCTTACCCTGTCTGAATTCAGAGCTGGAAACCCTCAACCCACACAGCTGCAGATATGTATTCGGAGGCCTCCAACCTTTGAGCTTTCAGCCAGTTGGAAAGCTCTCTGCTTTAAAAAAAAAAAAAAAAAAAATCCCTCCTGAATGATTCAATTGAATAAGCTTTCCCATATCACTGATACTTCAGGAAAAAAAGTTCAGGCACAAGCTGTGTCCTGAGACATGACACTTTCAGAGAAAAAAGGGCATGCAGAGAAAATAATTAACAGAACTGTGGCAGTGAATAAGCTCCTCAAGCATGGAATCATAAAGCCTTTCCATCTATGGAGTCCCAAGAACCAATCTTAGTGCTGGAGAGCTACAACTCATCCTAACCAGTAAATAGTTGTGGTAGGGAGGTAAAGGGTGACATGAACCAAGGCTGACCACCCACAGTTCCACCATGCCATCAGATCATCAGCTGGAGGACTTCTGCACAGTTACTTGGTGCACCTTTTTTCTGGGCCATGAGAAATTTCTGAAACATGGAGCATCTTTGCAGGACCGCAAAGACCACAGTCATTTAAACACAAGGCAGCTTGAAGAGCTCATCTTTCCTAGGTAAGAAAAAACCATGTTCCTGTGGGGAACACATCATTCAAAAACTATTGACTTCAGTGGGAGTTAATAATCTAAATACCCTTCCTTTCAGAGTGTCTTAAATACTTTCATGTACTTATTTTTGTAGTATCCATGTGAAACAGGGAAGTGCACTAATCCAGTTTGTAAAGGTACTCAGAGGTACCTTTGTTTAGATGTACAAGCAGTTTGTTTGTATAGATGTACAAGCAGTCTCCTTTGAACTAAGTGATTTCTAGGGATACACAGAAAGCTTGTGGGCAATGCAGGGAACTGGATTTTGTTTTCTGTGATTTTAGGACCTCAAATACTAGACTGCTGTGATACTGCCTATCACACAAAAATAATTGTCAAAGTAATACACAAATGCCAAATTTGAACAGAAGTCTTCCTTTGCAATAAAGATTATAGCAGAGTTTATGTCACAGTCAACCAGTTCAGTGGTTAACGGTCAGCCGTAAGTGACCATAAGTCCCAAGTTATTTTAAGGGGAAATATCCATTCTAGCAAGCTGTGTTTCAAAAGATGCAGGAAATTACAGAATGGCTGGCTCAGCAGCAGAAAGGATGCTCCCTTCTCTGAGTCAGCCCTAGAATGACTAAAGACCATTCCTTTTTTTTTTTTTTTCTTCCCTGCTTGGAAGAAAACACAAAAATTAACTTAGTTGGTTAGAACACGGTGCCAATAATCCAAGGTTGTGGGTTTGATTGCAGTATGGGCCATTCACTTGAGAGTTAGACTTGATGATCCTTGTGGGTCCCTTCCAATACAGAATATGCAGGGATTCTATTCTATACTATTGGAAAAAAAAGCAGCAAGCTTTTTTACTTCCCCCCCTGCCCCCTGCCCCATGTTCTGTGTTTCAGCAGCAAACATCAACTCATTTACTACTCAGGCCAGCAGAAATGTAGACACTCAACCTACAGCTCGAGATGTGCTAACCACTGCTATGTCTTGACTTTTTTATCCCTGTTGTAATTTAAAAAAAAGATTCCTATTAATGACACTGTTATGTGTGAAGGCAAGTGAATGAAGCAGCAGCATTTTTGACTGTGCTGAACTTTACGTTGAGGTAGAATTATTTTTGTTATTTCCTGTTACCTTGCACAGTACTTGGCTTCTCAGGCACAGAGAAGTATACAACTAAAGGAGAGCTGTAACGTCTGTAAAAAACCTGCAGTCCACAGGAAATGCCTGTTGTGCCTACTGAGGAAATGTTTTCTGGAAGTGAATTACATGTGCTATTATTATCTCTAGTACAAAGGATATCTATAGTAAAATGAATAATTTTTCTCTGCCTGCTGGAACCTCACAATGTTGTTTCACATCCCTACCACTGTCTTGTGTATAATTCTTCTCTCCACCCTGATATAAAGTTAGTCATCAGAATAAATAGAGATAAAAATACCAAACGCCTTGACGTCTACTCACAGAAAAATAAAAACCATTATCTGCAAAACACTCAAAGTACACCAGTGGTGAGAGGGTTTAAATCGGTATTTCTTTATTGTACTTACAACTTCCTTGGTCAGAGACAAGAGAGGTGAAAAAAGCTATTTCACAACTCAGTGCTTCTGGCACTCAAATGGCATTGTGCTTCCTTGCACTGTTTTTGTTTGGGTTTTTTTGTTGTTGTTTTTTTGGGTTTTTTTGTGGGTTTTTTTGTTGTTTTTTGGGTTTTTGGGGTTTTTTGTGGTTTTTTTGGGGTTTTTTTGTTTGTTTTTTGTTTTTGTTTTTTTTTTGTTTTGTTTAGGTTTTTTTTTTTTTTTTTTTATTTTATGTTACTGCAGAGACAAGAGAGAGCCACTCCAGCCAACATGCTGGTTACCACGGCACAGTTTCACCCTCCCACTCTGCACATGCCACTGCCCACCTCCTGGAGGAGTGCACTGAACCACTGCATAAGTGGGCTGCTCCTGCCTGAGGGCAGCCCCTGGCACACACTGCAGTGCCAGCAGCCCCATTTTGGTGACACCCTTCTTTACCTCCCAAGGAGCTGCACAGCTGTCAGCAGTGCAGAGTCTCCTCTCACGTCCTAAAGGCTGCACCTGTAAAGGAGCAGCAGCCTCTCTCCAGCATCCATGGACTCCTGATCCTGCAAACAACAGGGATGGGATGAGATGAAAGCCCTGTCCTGTCACCTTTCCCCTTCAATAACTTGATGTATGGACAGCTTCAGGCTCCCTCCAGGCTCTCCAGCATGCCAGGAAGGTAAAGGCAAGGCATGAAAGCAGCAGTCGGGCTGTGCCAGCAATGGAGATTATAACGAGAGAGGCAAGACACAGAAAAATTCCAGTCTGGGATTATGATAGTAACAGACTTCTCCGCAGCAATTCAGGCATTTCACTAAAGACTGAGCATTGCACTAAGCACTAGAAGCTACATATTACAATACTGAATGCTGCAATGCTGAATCATGAATCCCATTTGTCTCCCTATCCCATGAAGCCCTGTCAGAAGTGCATAATTTTGCAGCCATGTGGTGACCAGCAACCCTCTGCAAGAAGCAGACAGGAGAAGAAAATAGACCACATGAGAGCATCTTGTGAGTTGCCAAAAGAACACATGTGCTATCTTGAAAAATTAATAATTTGAACGCTTGAAAACGAGAACTTGTTTTGAAAACTCTTGTCAGCATTTCAAATTTGGCCATTAGATACCGTATCCATGATCTTTCCAGAGAAACCTGAAGAGGCAAAAAGCCTTGCTTTCCTCTTGAACTTCTGCATCTCATCAAAGTTGAAGTCATGAAGAAACAATGTGACAGTCCTCTCGTTTCCTGACACTCACACCTTGACCAGGCAAGGAAGTCTCTGTGGGTGAACTGTGAATTTTAGGCCTGATGAAGTTTTCCCATACATCTAGCTCTACACTGATATTTTCACTTTTGTTTACAGGACAAGTTTAGCTCCTGACCCCTCCCCTGATCTGCTGAAATCAGCAGAGCACAAAACAAATGTAGAAGTTGAAAATCTGATTTCCCAAGGGTGAAGCCTGTTACACGTGTATGTGCGTGCACATGCCAGTGACAGAAGATAGCTAGTAGAAACTCAGATGTTTGTGATGCTTGCTGCTGTTTAAACAATTTGCTTTTACACTATTAATATAACTAATAAAAACTTTTACACAGCAGCAAAACCAGACCAGTAAGGACATGATTTGAGAAGAGTACAGAAATAGAAGGTTTCTTGAGGTGAGATTAGTCAGGCAATGGGCAAGTGGCAGCATACCTGCTCGGGAATGACAGCAAAGCCCAGAGGACCATATAAAGGCAATAACAGTAAAACATCTGGTGGGCAGGGCTAAACATGAAAAGCCAATTTTTAAAAGAGAAACCTCTACCTAATATATGCTCAGAGGTTTTGTACAGAGCTTTCTGAACATACACACAATGCAGGCAGCCAAGCAACTGGCTGTATACTCAATCATCTCTGAAGCAGGCAGCCTCAGCAGTGAGACTCCAGCTTTGCTCCACCTGTAAATTCCCCACTTTCCCATGTGATTTGCTGGAAAGAGGTGTTACTATGACTGGAAACAAGTTTATGCCTTTTCTCCATTCCTTTAAAGTCAGATTGTTGCTCTGACCTCTTGTGCTATGGCCGCTTGCCAGTAACACGCCATAAGAGATTAGGAAGTACGAAATATCACAGTTTTATTTCCATGGCATTGTTAATGTGAGGTGTAAGTCAGCTCAAATTGGCACACTTGCTACCTTTACTATTATTTTAGAAAATATCACAGCATCAATCAAGCTGAAAACTTCTCAGATATTTTCCTGTGTTTCAGCACAGAACCAACAGTATAATGTAATGGGACTGTAACTTCTCTCTGTTGGCAGATGGCAAGACAACGCACAAAGCATTATAATGACCAGTGTGGGGTGTTGTTAAGACATGAATTAAAGCTCCTGGACTGTAAATCTTTTCTTTTTAATAGATTTTATAAGTTTGAACTGCATTATGGACACACTTTTTCAGTGTGGGCTTATCAAAATTACCAGAAATTAAGAACATGCTTAGCTGGTACTTTTGAGGTTGATCTGATTATGTGTCATCCATCTAGCTTTGTCTACATCTAGCTGTTTTCTCTCATGGAAAGTTGAGTCCTCTGACATATGTTTTCAAGTGTTGCAACACATCCTGTGAAGTAACTTCAAATCAAATGGAATTGAAACTGTACCTTCAAGCAGGCTCTTTCAGACCAAATATCCAACATGAGATTAGAAACTTTAGTTTCAACAATGAATTCCAACTTTAATAGGACTCCATTGTAAACATACATCCAGGATGGGGTGTAGTTGCCTAAATCAGGGAAGCAGGTATGTTTTAGGTCGTGAGGGTATTCTGCCTAGTCTTCATCTGCCACTGCAAAAGAGATTTCAGGTCTCCCTGTAACACTTAGGTCTCCCTATATCTGTTCTTGCTGGTGCACTGGATACTCAAGGGAATAGTACCAGAGTTTCTGATATTATCAGCTACCAGAGTGCTGTGAATGGATATCTCTGTCCTTTTAGGGGGTGATACAGTTTTCCCCTGCAAGTTCTTGTCTGAGATGCAGCAAATGCATCAGTGTTCAGGTGTCCACTCCTTGGCTGACTTGAAACTAGCTAATTTGTATGCTCTTACCAAAGTAGTAATGAAAATGCCCCAAAAAGCAAACCACCTGACTACTTGCAGCCCACACAGAGTTTCTATTCCCTCAGACACACTACTATAGGCACCTCAGGTACCTCGGATATAGATCTAGGTGACACCACAGGACAGCATAAGCCTGGCACAGTGAGTGCCTAGCTCTGGCTGTGCTGTGTGGAGAAAGCCATACCTGTGTCATGCCCCTGTCTATGTTTCTGAGGTCTCTGTAACTCACAGTGCTGTCCCACTGTGGCTGCAGTGCCACCCAGCCCCACAGCAACCCATTCTCATTACTCTGGTTGGGGAAATCTTCCCCCTTGTCTGCACAAACCACCCCTGCTATTGTATGGAGATTTTTGCTTCCTTGAAGCAGCCATGGTAGGCCAGTTTGGAAGCCAGGATACCAGACTTAAAAGGTTAATGATCTATCCATTATGCTAAATCCTACGCAGCAGCACTAATTCTTCCTATTCAATCATCCTTTTCCCAAGAGCTTGGGAAAATACAAGAGACATGGAAGGCTACTGATTTATTGCTGTCATGCAAAAGGTCAGACTAAGGAAGACCAGACACCAGAGTCTGTTGCCCTATAAACTTAGTATATGACAAGCTGTCTGTTAGTTTGTCTTCAGAACATCCTTAACAAACAGCCACTATAAAAATAACATTTGGAGACTTTCAGTAACTGATACTTCACTTTTCTGTTTTTTTTTTTTTTCCCCCAAGAGAATGAGAAAATAGGTTCTATCACCTTCCAGCATCACATGTTCCCTCTGAAATGGAAACGAAGATACTCTGATTTACCATATCAGCTACTTACACATCACATCTCCATGAGGGGTGAACTGATGAAAGTTATCACAGAAGGTAACTCGACAGTGAGACTGTAGAAAAGATTTCTGTTATTGAGTCAGAAACTCAGAGTATACAAATGGCAGTAATAAATATTAAAATAAACTGGCATATCTCTCACTTTTAAGCTCCAAACTAGAGTTTAGGACTACTGAGAACACAAATATCAGCATATACACACCAGCAGAAAAATGTGTTTATATATGGTATATTTTTGAACATAAAAACATTTATGTGTGTAATGTAGATGTGCATTTAAGATATATGAGGATATATATTCTCGGCAAGCTGAGAGACACAAAAGAACCTAAGCCACCACTTCTGAGCTTCTCTCTGTAGGAGAGTTACCTTCTGACAGCAAGATAAATGAAGTGGCAGCTGTGTTCATTCTCTAGCGCTCATGCTTGTTTAGTACTCTGATTAATGATGAGTGCTTTACTTAGCCTAATTTCTCTCACAAGCCTTTATATGCTGCTCAGAGCCCAATGTAAACTTTATGCACAGATGCACCCATACAATAAAATGATTCCATATTGAAAATTACTTTAGTTTAATTTCAAAGTGAGTCCCCAAGGACCTCATGGGTAGGGATGCACTATCTTGGTCTGCCTTAACTTTAAGCTTGGGTTCATAGGCCATCCACAAAAGTTGCAATATTGCAGTAAAAAAGTGCAGTAAATACTAAAAGGAAATGGTGACATCCAGTTACTATTTTGGTAATTTTTTAGTTCATTTGGAGATTTTGGAAAAAGGAGGGAAAGGAGAAAGGGCACTGATAGAGGAAAATTTCATATTGGAAGTCCATCCTGGGAAGATTTATCTATCTAAGCAAAGTAAGAAATTCTAACCTTTACTCTAACACTCCTTCTGACTCAGAAAATTATTCCATCCCAGAAAAAAGTATGAAGCTCATCATGATATGAAGTTTCTAAAGGATAAATAAATGATGGAATCCTGCTGTGTCCTTATAATTATTTCTAACTACATTTCCACTATCATCTGAGTAAATATTTTAAGAGATGAAAGTAATTGATAAAATGGCATAAGGTGGGATCATCAGAAGGAGTTTCCACACATCTTCGTGGGCTGGTTTATTGCAACCTTTGCACCGAGAAAGAACCAGGTGAGTGAACTCTGTATGAGTACTAAACAGCTGTAGAAGCTTAGAAATAGCCTGTGGTGGTAGAGTGGGTAACAGGAAAAAAACACTTTGTCATAGAGACAAATGCACATAGTAAGGCAGAACTCAACACATTCAGTGGCTTTCAGCAAATCCAGCAGAAATCAGAAATAACTCTCAAACCGAAATGTAAACTATTAAGAGAAGGAAGCTTATTAGTCAAAAATTAAAGCAGTTTCTATGTGGAAAGGCAAAAATTAAAAACAAATTCATGGATAGTTCTTCACATTGTAACAGCAAAGAAGAGAATCCAACTTAGAACACATATCCATTCTCTATATTTAAGTTATTCTTGCTTTGTCAGAGAGATAAAGACTACCATCCATTTGGTAGGCCACTGCTGAGACCTGCAAAGGCCTTGCACATCCTCATAACTGGATAATTGGACAATAATTTTCAGACTAATCTTACTCAGACCTGCAACTTCTGTTTTGACTGTATATTTTCTCTTTGTTTAGTATTTAATTTTAAATGTAAGCTGATGCATTGAGTGCAACTTTTCTAAATAACTCTGCTCTAAGTCAATAAATACAAATATTCATAGATTAGTATTTTTAAAATTACAGCAAGTGTAGTAAGAAAACAGAAATAAAAGTTCTCCTTAAACTCTTTGAGATTCTTGTAGCAAAAATAAACTTAGCACTTACTTTCCTAAGGCTAAAATGCTCTAATTTGTTTTGTATGAGATTGATGTTGATAAATGTAATGCAGAAGCTAGTTTTCTGCAGAGATGAATTGTTGACATTTTAGAAAATAAATTTAATAAAATTCATAGTGACCCAAGTATTCATGCTATCAAGCATTTGTGTGGTCATATTGATTTCTTTACCATTGCATAGAGAACAAGTGGCATCAATGCTTTCTTCCTTCAGAAGTAAACGGTATGAGTTATAGCTAATGCTTTCAAAATTATACCATTATGGCTTCTTTATAGGCTATTGTTTCTTCATTCCATTTTCTCAAGCAACAAAATGCTTGTAAAAACTTGATTTCAACAGTTAATAGTCTGATACTGGAGTTAAGCAGGAAAGATGAGATAACAGAGACTTTATTCAGAAGGTACGAGATTTACTTATTTTCTGAACAACTATAATGGAAGCAAAATTTCTGCTTAGGTTATTGCTGTTACTGTGAATGCAAACTTATCCTCTAGCCTCTGAAAAACCGGGCGCTGATTCCTATAGATAATTTCTAGTTGCTAGCCTCATAAAATTTTTGCTGTGTAAACTTCACCATACTCACACATTCACCATATTCCTGCTTCTGTGAGCTTTAAAATCACCTTCCACTTCCATGGGTTTCAAGGGACTTGTGTGCATCATAGTAACAATTATTCACAGAATCATGGAATTAGCTGAGTTGGAAGGGACCCACAAGGCTCATTGAGTCCAACCCTGCACAGCACCATTCCCAAGACAATGGGAAGTGCCATGTCATATCATCTGTGCATGCTTCTGCTCCTCTTGGAAGCACTTTCTTCTACGGTTAGGACAAAATCCTGCCTTTAGGGATCTCTCCTTCCTTAAAAAACATTGCTAGAGTGACATTGCTCCCTCTTACATACGTGCCATGTCATTTTTTAGAGGAGAAGCCATTCATTATTTATATGGAAAAAGCTTTCTCCATCCATTTGAGTAACAGTTTCATCTGTCTCTTATGATTCATTAAGCATTTGCAATGTTTCTCCTTTTCTTTGTTACATTATCATAACAGGGTGGTACCACTTTGAAAAGAACAGTTTCCACTCTGTTCCCAAGGGGAGGTAACAGAGCACTGTAACAGTAAAACTTTTGAATGCTTGACTTCTCTATTCACAGTTTCTTGAGTACGACCATATTTTGCACATCTAGTTTCTAGATGGCAGTACTGCCTGGGCTAAGCAGACCATGTTAGGCTACAGTCTGAAGGGTGATCCCCACAGCAAGCACACCTATGTGCAATTCTGGACGTGTCACATCTACCTGTGTTATGTCCATTGCATCTACATGCCTGCAGTGAACTCCGCCCTGTGTGTGGTTGCCCCAGTCTTACTGCCCATGTGATAAAGAGTCCTGACAACATGAGTTATTCAGACTCAAGCTTATCTGATTTCAATGACATGACTGACTTTGGGCACTTAATAATTATGTCTCACTTTCCCACTGTTTGCAGCACTAATCAGACAAAGATCATCCAAACTGAATTGCAGTCCTCCATTTTAGGAAGACACCTAAAATAGGTGTTGTTTTCAAAATCCAAACATGTGAACAGATGACTGAAAATCAGACTTTTTGAAGCTCAGGCATGTTAGCCATGCAGATGTGGCAACACCACAAACATCAAGCATTAAAAAAACAGCAGGTGTTCAAAAATAATTTGTGAACATGGAGTAAGCCTGCAAATTCAAATGTCTGACCTAAACCCAGATGAGATTGCATCATTCCTCCACTTCTGAGGCCAGGAATGATGCATATAGCAGCAGGGGAGGTAGCTGAGACCTGTCTGTGGTTTCTAGGCCAGGTGTCATAGTATAAAGGACGGGTTGGACTCTTAGAACCCAGACAGGAATAGGTTCTTTCCTGTTCCAGGTGTTTGCTAGACTCATTTCTGTCCTACAAGGCTGTATCTTAAGGTTATTAATGTTTCTGATAAGCAGTTTAAGAAGTCTGGTTTGCAGGACAGGCACATTTTTAGCATATCATCATCATCATCATCATGATTTTTCTGAAGGCTCACGAGAGATCTCTTGGGAGTTAGACCTAATCTTTCCTACTTTTGCACAGCAGGATTTCTCTAGTCATGCCTTATCATACCACTTAAATTAATAAAGGGAAGAGGATGAAAGAAATAAAAGGCTTTAGTAGCTCAGTGAGACCTATGCATACAAATGACATACTGAGTCATTATTCCTCTACTAACCCCTCCCAAAGAGATAGTGAAGAGAGATGCAATTCATGGTCAGTCCACTCAGGCTGCTGGTGATCCCACCTAATCCTTGGGCACAATCTTCTGATGTTCTGGGGGCTGCTTTCTGAGGACAGGATAAATTATGTCTCTTTAGGAAGGATATCAGTTGTTTTCTTCTAGAGAGGCGGCATTAAGTGATTTCCACCTCCAGCAGAGGATCTTAACTCAGAGGCAAACTTCACCTTGTGGGCTGTTTGGCTCAAACATTTCCCAGAGGACTTTCTGCTTCAGTGAGTGTCCTGGGTCAAGCTCAGATAGGGATGGTGCTGATTATTATGACTATTACTTCTCAGTCATGCTTAGTCTTTTCCATCTCTGTGAACTCACTTTGGATTTGGTTTTACAAATCAGGAGTGGTCTTGGCTCCGCTCAGTGGTTTGGTCGGCTGTTCTGGGCTATTCAAATCAGGATTTGTGACTACACCACTCAAAATAGTTCTGCAGCTGTGACTTAGGAGGGTAGAAGAATGACTTTTACTTCCATGTTTGCAATGGTTTAACTTTACTGGCTTTGGTAGCACTAGTAGACTGAGTCAAATCGAGAACACATGCCACATCCTCCCACATGTAATATGGAAAATCATAACTACTCTTTGAATTAGAGACAAGGAAAAGCTCTGCTAAAAGTATTAACAAGTGTGATCACTAGAAGGCTTATCATGCTTTCCTGGAGTGTAAATCTTATAATAAGCAGTTTAATTTTAGAGGGATTGTCAAAAGAAGGAGATACAGAGTATTCAGAAGAATTTGGTTTTTTCTGTGAGGAGACCTTTTTGTGATTTCACTGCCAAAAAGATCAAGAAAAAGTGTATGTGTAGCCAAACCCATGTGCTAGGAACCTCAGCCTCAGCAAATGGGTGTTTTAAGTGCTCTGCTTAGGGTTAGGGTTATGGTTAGGCTTGAGAAAACCACAAAGCCCAGAGGCCAAGGCATGCCAAGGGGAGCATGGCACAGCAACAACATTGCTCCCTGAAAAATTTCCTACTCAGCACAACCTGTGTTCTGGGAACCTCAGACTCACCAAGAAGCTGTTTCACTGCTCTTCTTAGGATTAAGGTTAAGTTTAGGATTAGGGTTGAAAAAACCACAAAGAAAGATCTCCAGGGACACTGCAACTACAAAAGACATGCCAAGGGGAGCATGGCACTGCCCCAGTATTGCTCCCTTTGCACCATATTCTTTGGCACTACCCAGATGCTGCGAACTGTATCCTCAGCAAAAGCCTGCATTTTTTGCTCCACTTAGGGTTCAAGTTTTGCTTAGGATTAGGGTTGAGAAAATCACAAAGCCTACAGAACCAGCAACAGTGCTACAACAAAAGACAGTGCAAGGAATGCATGGCGCTGCCCAAAAATTATTCCCTCCACATCTTTCTCCTTGGCACCACACATGCTACAAACCTCAGCCTCAGCAAAAGGCTGATTTACTGCTCTGCATAGGGTTACAGTTATGCTTAGGATGGGTAACAGCCTGAAACTTGCCCAATTGATCCTCACTGAAATCACAATTTCCCTGCAGTTCCTGTCATCCCATTTGCTTTTATTGTTTTCATTTTTTTCATTTTTTTTCAGAATTACTCTTTTTTTTTTTTTTTTTTTTTTAAAATTTCTTTTTTTTTTTTTTTTTTTTTTAAAATTTCTTTTTTTTTTTTTTTTTTTTTTAGCTTTTCATTTCTTCAATTTCTTCTCCTGTCTCTTCATTTGACTTTATTCCCTGATTTTGAGATTTCACTGAGTAACATTTTGGCAGGTTTCTGTCCATTTCATTTAGTAAAAACAACACCCCACTGACCAAATATTGCTCCATCCACACTTTTCTTCTTGGCACACCACCTGCTGGGTACCTAGTCAAAAAGCTGCTTTTACTGCTCTGCTTAGGATCAGGCATATGGTCTAATTTAGGGTTGAGAAAACCACAAAGTCTAGAGCTCCATGGACACTGCAACCATAAAAGGCATGCCAAGGATAGCACAGCACTGTGACAACATTTCTCCCTCCACACCATTTTCCTTGGCACCACAAAAGTGCTGGGCAGGTCATCCTCAGCAAAAGGCTGCTTTTACTGCTCCACTTAGGGTTAGAGTTCCAAAAGGCACAAAGCCTAGAGCTCCAGGGACACTGGAGGGAGTCTCTTGAATAGACTCCCTTCAGTTAACCCATGACATGGTGGAGTTGAGGTTCAGCTGCAGGTGGGACCATCTTGTTTGACACAAGACTTATATTCTGGCTTCTTTAGAAGGGGACAGGACACAGAAGAATGTATATGTCCATATTCAACTTCTTCACTGCAGGTAACCTATATGTAAAATACCTCTACATATGTTGGCTTTTCATATATGAGAACTTTCTCCTTGATCAGAAACAATTTGTAAGAGACAAAAGGCAAAGCATTTGCAAAATATCCAACTGAACTATCTGCAGAGTTTAGAATATGTACTCTCTTTCATTTGAGCTTGGACTTCAGGCAGTTCCCTGTACAGCTGTATAGGTGTGTTCCGAATCACAGCTGTGTATAAGAATGACTTTTTACTGATGCTGATTGTTTTACCTCTGAGTTAAGACTACTTATTTGTTTAGTCAATCAACCTACAATGAGAAAAGAAGCAATTTTTAAAGGTGTTTCAATTCACTGTGAGCAAAACCAGGACTTTCTGGGCTGTTTATTTTTCCAAAGTTCTGAAAAATAACTTTGTTTATGTGAGATCTATTAAACTCTTTATCCAAGGTCTAAAAGAAATATAAATGTCTGTTCCTTTTCTTTCAGCCTATGACTGAAAATAACTGTGCTGTTTTGCATACCTTGAAAATTGTGAATTTTTAAATAATCTTTTTTAGTAAATGACAAAAATATTTTAGGAAACAAGATTATGAAGAATCACTTTCACAGGAGGTACTTTATGGGGAAAGATGAGTAACAGTTGTTACACTGAAACTACTGTAGCATGATGAATAACCTATAAACTCTGTCTGGAGAAACTTGAATCATCACTCAAAACTCTCCCATAACACTCAGAACAATTTCATTTATCTCTCAGTTTTCTCTTTAAAAGAGAACCCTGACAGATTCATATATTAAAGAAAGGAAAAATGCTATTTAACTTATTGTTACCTAAGTATACATTTCTTTTCAAAATGTGAGTGAATTTCATAATCAGAAAGGAAGTATCACAAATAAATGAGCTCTGTTTTATTTTCCTTTAGATACTTCCCTGGACGTTTTTAAATAACAGCAGGGGGGTTGCAAAGCTAGTAGTCAGGTAGCCTTTCCATCGATGTGAACAGTGTCAGAGGCACTTACAGGCAAAGCAACAAGCCTCAGGATTAGCAAAAGAGACACCTTGCCATCAGTCTTCTGCTGAGCTGAACAGAAGACCATTGCCTCTTGATTGCACCAGCAAAACCGAGTAGCCTACACCTGAGTTTTAACCTGGCTGGCAGAATACAGATTCAACAACAGAGAGCTGATAAGTAGGCAGAGGACATCGCAAATATGAGAGGCATAAAAGTGTACAGTATCAGAAAAAAAGCATCCCAATCTAAACCTAAACCAATTGGTTAAACCTAAAAATCCCTCTTACGGCTTGCGAGGTGATTGGTCAGGTAATGCAAGACACAGATTTGTTCCTGCAGTGAGCACAAAAACCACAAACAACACCTTTCTCAGTTATATATCTGGATTTCAATACATAAGGCTGATAGCATCTTTTAGTGCTTTCAAGCACTTTTTCTTGAAGTTCCTCTAAAGAATACTATACTGCTACTGTTCTGTTGAAAGAATGCAAAGGAAAAACTTCCTGAAATGCTTTCTGAGCAACAGTGTAGGTTTATCTTTTTCTTATATAATTTGAAAATTCTCCAACGCAGCCTACCTGCATCTTAAATTACAACAATTTAAACATTTTCATAGAAAGATCAGTTGTGCAAGGCTGGATTGGATTGTGGCCACAGCTGAAGTTTCCACTTTCTTTTAGTTCTAATGTTGTTCTTCATGAATACATTTGGCAATGTCTGATGCTTTATGCATGACTCTTTCATTTACACTCCTGACTTAAACTATTTACAGACTAAAGCATAGGCCCTCGATTTTCTAAATCATCTCTCTATTTTCTGGCAGAAGATAAAGTCTCAGAAAAGTTCTTGTCTTCACTAATGGCAGGCCCAGATCCAGTGGGATGCATCTAGGGTGTGATGCTCTTGACTGGAACTGTATGTTGTCCAAACAAAGCCTTTCTTATTGCTTGCAGACAATAAATATGGTCTGTGAAATATCTGTGCAGTCCACCTACTTCACTCTTTGCCTGCTAACACACCCAGCGACAGTCACCACCCAAACAGTCAACACATCACCATCAACTGGCAGAAACACAAGGCCAGACACTGCCAGCCTCACTCAGGCAAATTTCCAGTGAAAGTCAACAGCAACTTGGACTGAGAAAGGAGCTGTGGGACCACAGGTAGTGTTGGAGCCAAAAGCTGTGGGCGCACTGTTCCACAAAATACACATATTTCTTAGAAATCTGAGCAGTACTGAGAATGAGAGGGAGATTGCTGAAAAGCACAACTATGATTTGATTACAACTACAGCTCTTGCGATCAGGGAAAGAGAAGGAAAATCAAAAAGGGCACTTGCAGTCCCAGATTGATGCAATCAAGCTGGTTAACACTCCCCACCCTAGCAAGCACAGAATTTCCTCCCTCCTGCTGGGCTTCTAGGGCTAAGGATGTCAGGTTAAAAAAAAAAACCAAAAAAAAACCAAACAAAAAAAAAACAAAAAAACAAACAAAAAAACAAAAAAAAAAAAAAAAAAAAAAAAAAAAAAAAAAAAAAAAAAAAAAAAAAACAACAAAAAAAAAAACACTTGAGCCTGCCACAGCAAGTTCCTCGGAGAAGCAAACTGCCCCTGAACACCACATAGCATCTTATCAGGAAAAATTATCATCTCTTTCTCACACTTATTTGACAAAGGCAGAAGCTTATCCCAACACTGCTTCAGCACCCAGCTAAAAAGGAGAATAAATCAAAATGCCAAGGATTGGATTTTTTTCCATTTATGATACATAATCCTAAATGTTTTTCTGACTTTTCCCATTGCATAGCTGAATTAACTTCTTGAACTATTTTTTTATAATAAAGAATAAATTCTTCACCCTCTTCAGTCTTTTAGCCACTTTGTACAGCAGTTAAATTCTCTTAACCACTCTCTTGTACAATCAACCTGGAGTAAATCTGCAGAAGTTAAGGGTTATATGCAAATTTGCTACAATGTAAATGAGAGACATCCTGTCCTGCTAAAATGAAATTATTCTATCATTAAGTTCTTATGTACATCTTTTATTTTAGACAAAAAAAAATAGAGATGGAGAGGAAAAAGATCAAGCTACAATAGAGACAATGCTCCACTGTTATGGGTGAAGATGCAGGCAGAGGTGATAGTAAATTGCATTGGCAGTGCCAAACTCTGGCAGGAAAAGGGTATTAATTTTTCTCTTCAAGAAAAAAAAAAAAAAAGAAAATGGAAAATGAGACACTGAAATTGAGGGGCTACTTTCACTCTTCATAATACTCAGAAACTTCAGACACTTGTGACAAAGTTTCCAGTCTAAAGCCAGGCTGCAGTCTTCCTAAGTCAAGTCAGTTGGGACATTACCAAGACCAAGCACAGGGGAATAAAAAAACCCACCAGAAAGCCTCCTCTTCCCACATCTGCTTAAAATGCCATTTATCTATAAGAGCGGAAGAAGTTTCAGCTGAATGTGGAAACACTTCCAGTTAGAGAAAGTAGTGCCATCTTCCATCAAAGTCTTTATGAAAAATCTGACCAAAATTTATTGACAGGAGTGACACCATCCAGTTGAGTACCTGAACTCACTATAGGTCCTCTCATCACTCGCTGTAGGTATACTTAGAGGCCATGAGCAAGCAGGATTACTTGCCTTGTGACCATGGCTTTGAACTTTGAACAGCTGTTTTGTCTGTGGAGTTGGAATTAAGGCTAGAAACCTCATTTTCTCACCACATTTTCAGAGTGGGCCTCTGTATCCAGACAAAGGCACCAAGTACCCCCTTCCTAACACAGACAGCACAACAGGCAAAAAAGCAAGATTTGCAGGGAAGACACAGAGTGGTAGTCAGTTAATTGGGAGAGAAACCAGTGTTTCCATGGAAACCCACGGGACACATGGGGAGCAACTGGGGAGAGAGGTCCACCAGGAGCTTCACTGTAGTGTATATGTCTACATGTATACTTACAATATATATCACCCTATATATGTACCATGTACAATTCCTCATCCTCTGCAAATTAGAACTAGGTAAACAAGCAACACAATAATTTCCAGACACAGCCTCTTGTTTTACCAGTCAGCCCATGCTGACATCACTTCTGTGGATTGATCTGTAGCAGTTGCCTTGATACCTGGCTCTTGTTTGCATGGTACTCCTTTTATGCAGAAAGGCCTGAGGGAAGTGGCTGGTGATGAAAGGACTAAGAGACCAAAAACTGGCAAAAAGGTGCTAAGATGGAGGAGGTAAACTTGAAGAATAGAACAAGTGGGAGGACAGTGAATCAGGTCAGTTGGCAGGAAAGGAGCTGGCAGGGGTCCATCTCAGGGAAGAAGGGCTGATGTCTGAGCACTTTCAACTGCTAGAGCCTCCCCAAGGATTCAGTCTGTAGCACCCCACAAACACAGCATGCATTCTTTCAGGTTCCTTCATCTCCTGCTCTCAGTGAGGGCTGCACTGAGCAGCTCCACACACACTCAGCAAGAGCTCTGTTCGCAGCAAAAACATGTCATTTCTCACAAGTACAGAAATGCTGAGGTGGGAATGTGCCTCCGCAACCCTCCTACTTCAGCCGGGGTTAGATGGAACAGGATGCTCATCTTCATCAGACAGATTTTGAGTATCTCCAAGAATGGAGACTCCATAGCCTCTTGCCATCTTCAAATGCACAATTAAATGCGAAGTAGTGGGGGAAATCGTATTTTTGAACACCCAGTGATGTACCACGTTAGCCTTCAACTTCCTCTGAGAAGAAGAAGAAAAAAAAGGGGGTGTGCAAGAGCATCCCACTCACGTCTTACGGTGGTTTCGAGGGAGAGTTATTCATCAGTGAAAGCACTGAGGGCTGCAGCAGAAATCACCCCGCAGCTTGGAGACGGTGTCACAGCGGGACTCCGGGGCGGTGGCTGTGTCACCGGGCGCTCGCCGGGTCCCGCAGCTCCCCCCGCCCGCCCGCACGGCCCCGCAGGAGCGGCACCGCCCGCCCATCTCCTCCTCCCACCTCCCGCCCTGCCCTGCCCGGCCGCTCCCGCCCCTTGCGCGGCGCGGGGCGCCCCGGGCCGGGAGATGCGGCCCCGATGGGCGCCGGGCTGCGGGTGCTGTCGCTGCTGTCACTGCTGTCGCTGCTGTCGCTGGTGCTGCCGCTGCTGCCGCCGAGCCCCGCGGCGCGCACAGGTGGGTGCCCGCGCTGCCCCCGCCTGTCGCGGCGGGGACGCGCATCCCTCTCCCGGCTGGGAGTGCGAGCCTGACTCCTCGCCGAGCTGCGCTTCCGAGCAAGGCTCAGGTGCTCCGCGCCGTCCGCCCTAGAGAGCCATGCTTTTGGTGTTCGTGGTCTTGGCTGTAGGAAGAGAGCTGGGTATTTCTCTAATGTTGCTTCATCTTTTCCTTTTCTCTGTAATTAAGCTGGGATTAGGTTTACGAAACTCTGTATTGATTTTGCTGTCTGCTCTAAGTTGATAGCGTGCTCTTGAGCTAGTTCTTATTATACCCGTTTGGGTAATTCCCCAAATACCTTTGGTGTTTGTAGGTTCCTTTCTGTTTGACAGGCACCACCCTCAGGAGGCTAACTGTACAGTCAAGAGCTAGGTTAGAACAGAAGTCAGGGTGGGATTTTGGCAGAGATACTCAGCTCGTGGGTCAGTGTCATGAGTGGCTCCAGGTCCCTTCTCCCACCCCTTTGACTGTATCATATGGTGGCAGCCACATATCCAAACACGAGAGACAGAGGGAGCAAAAAAGGTGGCAGCTGGAGTGGGCTGTGGGAGCAGCTCAAAGAGTGAACTGTCTCAGCATGGACCCAGGATGTTACCCAGTGGGAATGAGTTTATAAACTATAGCCTGGAACGTGTGTGCAGGGGGAGTCCCCTGCTGCTGTTAAAATCGTATGTTATTTCTTCTTTATATATATATATATCTCCTGTTAAAAAACGGAGCAAGGCATTGGAGAGATTAGCAGATCTTCTAAGAAACCTACTCTTCCTTTGTGCTTTTGTTCTCTGCTGCAAGTGTTGCCTCCAAAACTCAGTGCGTAAGGACAGAGTCTGCTCTCATTTAACCCCACAGCAAAACTTTCTGATCTGGTGAGAGTGGGAAGGTAGTGAGGGGAGTTCTTCATACCCTGAATGCCTTCGTGTACCACTAAGTACTGTGTCCCAAGTAACTCTTTTGACAAACTACTCCAATATGCATCAGTGATGTTGAGTTGCTTTCAGAAGTACCAATGCCAGCTCCTTTTTAAGTAACTGACCACATAGTTTTCATCCTATTTAAGTCCAATGGTCATTAGTACAAGGGTTGTGGAAAGTCTGTACAACTGGCATTCAGTTACCCTTTAAAAAAAACCAAACTTTAAAATGTGTTTACTGCTGGTTTTGATTCCAAAGAAAGTTTAGAAAAATGACAAGGGGGTTGTGCGCCTTTTGTCTAGTGGTTGTTCAAGGCAGACAGGAATCTGTTTGCACATTCTTGAGGTTTTAGCTGGACACAATTTCAGGCTTTTATTGACAGTCAGCACTACCAGCATGGAAGGGAGAGCTGTGCCTTTCACTGAAGGCTTAGAGCTTCCATTTTCATCTTTTTCAGCGTGGGACCGTAAATGTTAGTTTAATTCATCCTAGCAGTATTTGGCTAATAACAGAATAAATTATATGAACTGTCCTAGCAGTGCTCATGTGCTTTCTCTGAAGTGAAGTGATAGGTAGAGGAGTCCCTTTTGGGTACTTTGTTCCAACAGAAGAAACTAGGACCCAAGTGCTATGTAAAGCAGTTTTGCAGCAGGACTTTGCAGACTCAGATTCTTACATCTTATGGGATCTGTCCTGTTCCTGTCTCCTTGGGATCTCTGGTAAAGTAACTTTCTGAACTCCTCAGCAGCAGCATTTAAATGCTAAATTATAGCTTGACTTTTGCAAAACACCTTTTGTTTTCACTGTGATGTGTTAGTGGGCATGATTTTACCCTTACTGGATTACATCTACTGTTCCAGCATTCTCTAACTGCATTCTGTTTTCAGACCTTACTGTCTATGAACTGTACCTAATAGGCTATCTGAGCAAGGATAAAAATTTCACTTGTTTCTGCAACTGGAGTTTTTATGAATTGTTTTCACTCAACCATTTAAAAATGAGTACTCTAGAGCAAATAAAAAGTGCAGAAAATAGAAATAAAATGGAAAATTAATTTTTTAATCAATGGGATGAAGAAATGTTTAAGCATGTTCCTCTTTACCCCATGGGAGAGTTTAACAATTTTTGTAAGGAACTAATAAGGATATGAAGGAACAGCCCAAATTTTCTAAGTGGTAGAGTACTAGCCTATTAACTTACCAAGCTTCATCTTAAATCATTCTGCTTGCTTTTATGGGATGTTTCCCTAACCACATTCCTCTGCAGTCAGAGAACCTTGAAATCCTTGGCCCATTGAGTCCAGTCTCTCTCTTAGAGATCCATACAGAAGAAGGAACGCACTGGCTTCTACAGTGTATCCTTATTCTGAGGAAAGGGAAATGAGCCTGAAAGCTATACTGCAAAACTAGAAGCATTTTGATTTATTTAAGGCATATTTTACTATTTTCATTCAGGTCAGGTATGTGATTTTGAAGCAAATCTCAATCATTTCTCTCACTGTATTTTTTTTCTGTATTATGACACAGTCTTGGAACTCGATTTCTTCTGCATGAAGCTGCCCTTGAAGATATGCTTCATCAGTGTATCTAGTGCAAGTACAGCTGGTCCAATGTTAAAATGCAAAAGCCCGAAATGTATATAATGTAGACAAGGTTTTCTCAGTATAAACATTTTAATCTAACAGATCAGCTTATACTGGGCTGTAATACTTGCTAGCATACATCCAGCCTTCATCACTGGAGCTGCTATGTGGCTATATCAACTACATTTCATATGATGCAACATTGAAAGCTTCCCCTTTTTAATGTTTTCTACTAATAGTGTAAATAAATAGTGTAATGCTTGTTCTGCATTGACACACCTGATTTAATTTATGCCTTTCATATTCCTCTTTGTTGTATTTTTACTAATAAATAGTAGTTTGAGAAGCAGCTTCAGGCCTCCCTTTAAGCAAATTTTGATGTGTTTTCTTTCACAGTTACTAGAATTGTACTGGAATGTACAAAATATCTATTTTGATGTTCTGGGAAATACATAATAAGAGGGTAGAGATAGGAAAAACAGTGGGAAAAATTGTAAAGTAGAATGATTTTTTGAACTCTTGGCTTGAAAATTTTGTGCATATAGTATTTTGTATAACCTATGTCTATATACTTTGCAGGATTGAAATACATGTGTGTTGGTGATAATCTGTGTGTTTACCAGAGAGAGCATAAAGCTTCAGTAATAAGAGTGGAAGTATATGGGGGAGTTGAGCTTGGTGGTTTTGCACAATATTTCCTTGCTCTCCACTACTGTAAAGAAAAGAGGAGTAAATGTAACACAGAAATAAATTAAAATGGATATTGGCAGAAGGAGAACTGCAGAATATGAAGGAGTGTCATGATATAGGTGAAAGGCTTATCCTTACCTTCTCATCTCCAGCTTCCAATCTCATGTCAGGATATTCTAGACAATGCTGTGATCTAGCCCTAGTACTTGGCTTTGTGTGTGATTCCTCAAACTTAACAAGTTCTTATTGCCTGATAATTAGAGATGGAAATGGTTAAAGGAGGCAGTTCATTCCATAGAGGCACTTCCAACACCACTGGGTTTTGTTATGAAAGCCCAAAACTTAGATGTGCATTGCAGTTCCCTGTGCAAACACTCAGGTTCACCACTGTAGCTGATAACAAGTCCTTTCCATGGCTCTTGTTATCTAGTGACCTTTATAGTCTTAATTCCAAGAGAAGCAAGTGCTTAGGATAACTCAAGTCATTTGTGTAGTTCCTATTTATGTTTGGTTTTATAGTTTTGGTTTGTACAGATTGATTTCTTCTGATTAAGTTCTCCCAAAGAAGACTTATTATCTGCAAGTAAGAGGAAGAAAAGCCACCCTTTACGAGCTGAACAAGAGGTCCTGTATTTTAAGAAGTTTAACTTTGTAAGAGCCTGTATTTTGGAACTCAGGACCATCTCTAGATAAAAATTTAAAATTACATACAGCTCTTTTCTTTGTACCTGGTGTGCCAGTTACTTGGGATATTGTTTAGAGGCACCATATTTCTGTTCAGAGTCTCACACCAATGGAGGGATGCCCCAGGACTTCTCTGCAAGCAGTTCCTTCCCAGAGGCATTGCCTGCAAGAGGTGAGGCATTACAAGGTTTCTGGGAGTGTTGGCCCTTCTTCTCAGATCTCAGGCGCAGAAGGTGTTCAACTTTCATTTTCTTAGGATTGTCTTTCCCTCAGAAAGAAAGGCAAGTGCCCATCCCCTATCAATGTTACATGCAATCACCTGTGCAAGGCAAAATGTGGATTAAGAATTGTGGATTTCACTAATTAAAATTGCTTTGACTCCCAAGAAAAGCAAACTCCCTTTTCTAAAAAAGAGATCAGTAGGTCACAGACCAAGGAGCAACATATATTAAGTAATAAATAAAATGCTCTTAGTTCTAATTGGTCTGTCGTTGCCTAATAGCTGTTAGTGCTGAATGATGAAAGTCAAACATAATTTTGGCTCAGTTTATATGCAAAAAATAACTATCTTTTGTAAAGATGGACCAGGAGGGTACCAAAATGTGGCATATGGCAATTTGGCTGATAACTGTCACAGAGCATAATTTTTACAATATTTCAGACAGAAAGCTTAACTCTTGGATACTTTGAAAAACATCATGTAAGATGTCAGAGGTATTCTAAAGAAGTTTTCATTTTCTTGGCTGTTCGATGTGATTGATCTAAGCAGTAATAAATTGGTAGTGCTAAACATATTCTAGAGAAGGAAAAGCTCAACATTAAACACTAAACAGTCAGTCAATTTTCAATATTTCATATAATTTCAAAATCTCTGTTTTAAAGAACAGCTATCTTGTCATGGCATTGTGTCACCACTGGGCTATTAAAATTAGTGTAGTTCTTTTTGACAAAATTGGTTCTGCATGCCAAACTTAACAAAACCTCTTTCCATTTTGAATTAAAAAAGCAAAACAAAAAGAACCAAACTGGAACCAAACCAAACCATCAAGCAGAAAACACCTCAGTCAGATTACAACTCTGAAAGCGTTGAAAGGGCTGTGACTAATTTTAGACAAGCCCACCTTGAATTTCACTCACCTTGTTTGCTTGTTTCTGGCCACTATTGGTTGCTCAGAACTAATAGAAAATATGCCTGCAATAACTTTCCCCTGCTGGAGTGCATCAAGCAAAGGTGTTTCCACAGGGCGTGGGGAAGGTGGTGGGAACTCTGCTCTTGCACTTGCAAACTTTCAACGCAGTGGGAAGAAAATTCAGCTTATTTTATTTCATACAAGTTAACGAGAAGGAATAGGTGTCAGCTGCCATGGGCCTCTTCAGCTGTCTCCTAACAAGCCTTCAATGGACTGGGAAGACTTTCTCCTCTTTTCTGAGGCTGAGTATTTCTGGACTGAGTATTTCTGGTCTTTTGACCAATATTCTCTTTAGAGGTGTCTTTTGTAAGTTAGGACATGGTTTGGATAAATAATGGCAAGGCTTCACGTGGAGGAGGAGAGCCTGTCAGGGCAAGCCGTGGCTTCAGTCCCACTTCTGTATCTGCTGTTCTTCAGGCTGTACTTCCACTCACACTCTGATGAAATTACCTCCTCAGGCTCACCTGTTTCCAGTGGCAGCCTGCCCATTTCTTGAAAAACAAACACCACGTGCCCCACTCTCATCCTCCTCCCACCTTTCCCACCTCTTCCCTCAAGTTTTTCCAACTGCTCCACCACCTGGTTTTCCTGCAGTCTTGTTTGCACTTCTGTCCCTGTCTTTCTTCCCCCTGTGCCCCCTCTGAACAGGCTGTGATGGGAGTGAGGGCTCCTCTTGTGGGAGAGCAGAGAGCGGAGTGCTTTGTGGTTAGCTCTCTAGCGCTGCTATGACTTGAACAGGAAATCACCTCTGTGCTCCTCCCCACATTCCCACCAGAGCTGCTCAAGTCAAAGGGTTTCACTAACCTGACTTCGTACCCGGCAGCACCAGAGTTCCATCAACCCACCAGGAGAAAGACATCTGGGCTGTAATGGCTCCTATGTAACTGTCCTCCTCTTCCTGCTCTTTTCTCTTCCTCAGTATTCAGTCTGCTGAGTTTGAGTCAAAAAGAATCTGCACAGAGAAAAGCTTTCAGGATCACTTAATTTTTAAGAAGTTTACTCATTTCTTTAAATTGTCGCTAAGATGATGAGTAAGTTATAAGTTTGCTCAAGTGTATTCCTGGTGTTGCTGGGTTTCCTCTGTGTTACATATTATCTCCAATTTTGGCTCAGTCCCCCTGTTTACCACTTGGTGCACTCCCTTGCATTCCCACATGGCCAGTGCTGACTTGCCTTGAGTTGGAGATGTTCCAGAAATGACAGCCCTAAAACGCTGCTTGTGAGGGACACTGAACACGATGCTAAATGGACATTTGCTCTAAGTATGACCATTTTTATTTTTGTTATACTTACGTTATACATTTGAGGGACTGTTTTTCACTGAGAACAACATAACAATCAAAACAGATGAGCTGGAGGAAGTAAAGAGAGAAAAAAATACCTCAAAAAATGAAGAGCAGCAGCATAGAAGGAGCAAACAAGATGTCAGAGGAATATGGTGGAAGTCACCCAAAGTTGAACTGAAAGATTAAAGAAAGAGCAGTGGCTTAGAGCATTCACTGCCGGAAAGCAGTGTATCCTAGAGTGATCCTTAATTGCTTGTTGCTTTACTGGTGGCTCTAAGCTACCAGTGAGAAAAGATAAATCAGGGACTCAGCCTGTTTGAAATGCTGTCCCCTCTCTGAGGTGTGTAAGTGGGGGTTCAATCCATGGCCTTGAAGTGGCAGCTGCAGATGCTGAGGCACAGCTGCAGTGGTTACCACAAATTCGGTACCCAGCAGGAAGGTTTCCCTTCCATCAGAGGTGCTCCCAAGGGCAACTTTTATATAAGAAAATATCACCACAATTGAAGCCTTTGTCAGAAAAGCAGTTCCTCTTTAGAATTCTGAGATGACTGTAGGGGAGGAGTTATTGGCTTTTACTGCTGTGGGTAGCAAGACTGTGAGTGTAAGGCTCATAATTCTATCTTCATGCTTTCCACATCACTCACTATCTTAAATTGTATCTTACAATTGTCTAGAAGGTTCTGTGATCTTCTTTGTTGCTGTATGTGATTGGATAATTTGGTGTTTGCACCTCTGTGCCATGCCACAGTAAAATACAGCAGATGATCCCTCCGCTTGAGAGGGCTGCAGTAACAACAGTGGTCACACAGGAGGCATTTGGATACCAATAGGTCAGCTTTCAGTGGGTCTTCTGCCTTGTCCCCACCCCAAAATTTTTGCCACTGCATGGAAAAAATAATCTAAACTTTTCTGCATTTATATATTTTCATGCTTTGCAGCTGCTGGTTTACCCAACTGAAATGCAAAGCTAAAAAATCTGTTTAGAGCCAGAGGACATGGGTAGTTGCAGCTGTATTTGTTCTGCAGCACTGACATTAAACACAGCTGTTTGTCACCAAGACAGGCAGGGGGACCTCCTAGCGGGTAAAACACAGATGCACTGAATAGGTAATGGCTGTAACATGGAAATTGTGTGAGTTTATTCTTGTGTCTGTATGTATGTATGTGTCTGTGCGTGTGTGTAGCTAGATAGATATGGCTATAACCAGAGCTGAGCTTTAAACAGTACTGACTTGAGCAAGGCAAGTACTTGGCAGGGAGCTCTATGTGATTAAAGCTGACCAGGTTTTTAAACCTAGCTGGTGATTTCATAAAGAGAGGATGAAGCACCTGCCATGCAGACTTTTACTCATGGGAATAATCTCACTGACGTCAATGGGGTTTTTCACTCACATACAAAGGTGTTTTCAGGCTAAGTCACGTCCGTTTTGGAGAGTCTCACTATAGCTTATTCTAAGATCAGGACTTGGCTGTTCCTTGTGGTGGTGAATATAGGTTGGCAAGCCTATATTATTACTTTATTTCCAGTCCAGGTGTCAGTCATGAAGATGTAAACAATTATATTACTCAAGGTTTTATTTACAGCATTTCCAAAGACAGTAATAAGGGTTCCATTTTATTCCATGTAATAAATAAATGAAGTAACTTAGTTGTACTGGAAAATGAATGACAGCCATTGCTAGCAATCAGTGCTAGCAAGGCAACATGTGTGACTGATTTATGCTCCTAGGCCAGTACAAACTGAAAATGCTGTGTGTGACATCCAGGCCATTAATCCCAATAAATCAAAATTAAATCAGAATATAACTGGATGTAATGTGTTTAAAGACTAGAAACTGAAAGACTGAAGACAAGTTCAAAGACTGAAACATGCAGCAGTTGCATATACTTGAATCCTTTCCTGACTGATAACTATGGAACATTCAAGCTCTATGTATGATCTCTTCTCTACACATCCTGATACTATTGATCACCAAATAGACATGAAGAAATTTATCCTTAACTCTTCCTGGAGACATAGGGGACTATGGTAGTTTTATTCTTGTTTTACATGTGCAGAATTGTGATATAACTAACTTGCACAGTTTATTTTAAGGGCAGGAGCCCTCTAGTAAAGGGGCAAAACCAGAAATAGAAACCAAATCTCTGTTTTTGCATCTCATGGAAAGTTAACGGTCTCAGCCCCTTTGCCTTCCAAATCTTACTGAACTGGGGATAGGTGGGAGCACACCAGCAGTGTGGTAATGCTTTAGATCTTGTAAAGATACAGTCTGTGGCCTCTGCATACTGAGATTGGCTCCTGTGCTGCAGTCAGTGTTTCTGTTTTGAAACTTCATTTACCACAGCAGAAACCACTGGGAGGAGGGAAATTAAAATTTAAAAAAAAAAATTAAAAATGTCAAAGAGCCAGTTTCACACATTAATAGTTGAAAAATACATTAATATAACAGCCAAACAGATGACTCTTGCTACTTAAAAATGTGCTTGAGGAATATAAATGTTTTAAAATAAGGGTGGACAAATGTGGAAAGGTACAGGCAAACAACTTTCTCAGCTTACCTGGGCAGCTTCATCTTTACATTTGGATTCACTTAAAGCTATTCCAGAGGACATTTATTTTGGGGAAATGAAAACCTTTGATTTTCTGGATTCTGTATCTCCCACTTAGAAACAAGTGTTAGAATAAGGCAAATTCCTGGAGAATTCCTTTTGCTGCTTTTATATCCCCTGGCATCCTGGAACTTTTTTATGTTGCTACAACCAAGTCTATAGTTTGAGCTCTTACAGGCTGACTGTCATGGGACATTTCTGCATCCAAGTGTCAAGGAAATGGGACTTTCTACTTTTTGTAAATAGATAAGCTTGCCCTAAGGACTATACCTGACAAAACTTGTCCTCTGACTAGAAAATCAAACACTATCAAGGTGCTAGAGATAAAAGAGAACAACATTAGAAATGCTTTCCATAAACAGTGTTGTGATCTGAAGATACAGATGCATGCATATACCAGAGCAGCCAGAGGCTTGGAAAACCAAGAGTTTGCACTGAGACAGTTTGAAGTAATAGAAAAAAAAAACAGAATTTCAAGGAGATTGTTTTAATAAATGTATTGAAGAGAAAAAAGCTTTTACTATTTGGCTCAAAGGCAGATAGAAGTCTGCACATTAATCAGGAAAATGGTGGTGACTTTTGTTTACAAAAACAACTATCTGTTACATATGCAGGAGCATGAACATTATTGCTTTAGTAATAGTGAAATATACTACAAAAATACCCTGTGGTCTGCTTACAAAAGTAACAGCTCAAGGACTATTCATCTGAACAAGTTCCCACTCTTTGTGTTGATATATGTTACTTCCCCCTTTCTTTGCCTCATTTTGTTATCTCAAGAACTAGAATTGCGTTCCCGGAGAAGGAGATTAAAGGGTTTTGAAAAGTCCTGAAAAACCACAGAGTTGCTTTTTCTCTTCCCTATTATGTTCTTGTGGGTACATGCAATGGGAAGCTCCTTCCCAGCAGTGGCAGCTTCAGGGCTGGTCACAGGGTTTGCTCCTCCCAGAGCATGGCAGGAGTAACTAAGGCTTGAGTCATAACTTTGAACTTGGGATTCTTCCCCTGGGCCCACAGGCTTCGTTTTGCAAGCAACTTAGAAATGTGGTAACCTTCATGACATTTATTAGATTAGAGATGGGTATTAGAAAGATCTGAAATTGTGTTCTTAAGATACCCAAATTTGCCTATTTATTAATTTCAAAAGCTGGTGCAATGAACAGCAAGTTAGATGGGTGACCTTGCGGTAGATGTTTGTTTTTGACTTTCTGGAGAATCAAAAGGGATGGTCAAATGACACTGGAGCTACTGTGATCATCCAGTCCAATTCTCCAGAGTAAAGTCATACTTCAGTTTGTACAGTTGTGTTTGCAGTAGACTCTGTGTGTCTTTTTTTTAAATCCCTGGTTTGCCTTTTAAAAATCCACTCAGCTACAAGAAGATTCTCATGAGGTATTAAGGATATTTTTTAAATTTTCAGTGTTAAATTTTTCTGATATTCAAATACAGATGGAAGTTTAAAAATGTCTGTCTCTTTTAGGCCAAGCTTTTCTAGTTTTAGCTTCCAGTCCCTGAATATTTCCACACCTGTCATAAATGGCAAAGCCATTTTTGCTAGAAAAAAACCCACACTTGTAAAGATGGAATTTGAAACTGCATTAGGTAGGGACAGTTGTAAAAAAATTGATTTTTCCAAAGCCAACCACATTATGCTTTGAACGCTAAAAAAGGTAGAATTTATGGCCTTTTAAAAAAAACCTGTCTCTTTTGGTTACTTTGGGAGTGTATGTGTTTGCTGATTCTTAGTACTTGTTGTTCCTTTCTTATTTTCTTTCTCAGGAGAGTTGTATTGTTCTTTGCCCAACCCTAAGAACGTCCGTTTTGAATCTATAAATATGAAGAATGTCCTTCACTGGTCAGCACCAGAAGGCACAGGTGATGGAGTACTCTACAAGGTGAAGTATGCAGTGTAAGTTGGCTTGTTTATTTTATCTCCCACTGACTTTCATTTTAGAGTTTTAAATAATAATTTAAAAAGAAAAGCCAACTTCATGCAAAGTATTGCTGATATAAAGTAAAGAAAGAACTGAAGTGTGAGCTAGGCTTTATTTCACAGTGTGGTTTGTAACTTCTGCTTCTGGCACAGTTAACTTCATACCAAGTTAAAAAAAATTCATAAGGAGATGTTCTTCCTATGAAAGAAGTGGAGGAAGCAGTACTGTGGAAGCTTTCAGAGGCATTCCTCCTAAAATGAGAGAGAAGGATGAAGAAGAACTATGCTGTGGACTGGTACCTGTCTGCATGTATCCTCTGTACACCTTTAAATGGATATGGAGATGTATAATTCAATCAATATTAATAATACCCAGTGTGTCATTGCTCTTTCCTGACAGACCCACTCCCCCATATTTCTTCTGATCCAGCAAGCCTCTCTAGGAGAAAATCCACCGATGTTACCAAGCATTGTACAAAAACCAAGTAATGTGGTTGGGATGAGGCCCTTACATTGTCAAGGTTTGCACCTTAGTAGGGTATCAAGGAATTCGTATGAGAACCAGTCTCCATTTCCTTTATTCCCGCTGAGCGAGCACTGCATCGTTCTGAAGGGCAGTGATAGAAGTTTGGCTTCCAAGTAGGTGTAGCACTTTTGTCACAGATTATGTAATGTTCCCAAACTTTACCTTTAATATTTACACTTGCCTCAATCTAGGAACATTTTCAGAATAGTAAAATGAATGTTGATCTCTAGAAGTTTCCTGTAACTTGAGAGTGCTCAGGAGTTCCAGCGTGAACAATAATTATTGTCATAGTTTAGGGATGGTGTTCTCCAATTTAGTAGTTCTGCTAAAAGAAACATGGTGCCGCTCGCTTCCCTTCCACCTCCAGTTGGAAGAACAAAAAGGCAAAGACCACAGATGGAGATAAGACCAGTTTACTGGAAACAGCAATGAGATAAGACAATGAGCACTGACAGCAGCAATACTAATGATAAAAATGTGCAAGAGAGAGTGCAGAGCTCAATTTGACCGCAGCCATGCCACCCAAACCACTCCCTCTGGTCAGGATCAGTGCTATCACACTGCTCCATCTGCCACACTTCCTGCACTGGAAAGGATTACCTTTCTTCTTGGAATGGAGAGAGTCCCTTTCCCGTGCTCCTGGCAATGATGAAAGATGGTATGGAATAATATTAGGATTTTGGCCATGCCCACACAGCTCCAGGCTCCACCTCCTCATGGCTACTGCAAGAAGTAACCCTATCCTTGGCCAAGACCAGGGCTATTGTATGGGATGTAAAAAGTTCAGACGGAAGTGGCTGCACTGACTCTGAAGGGCCAGCTGGTCCATGAAGAGTCTGTAGCCATAGGTATGGCTGCCTTTCACACTGAACACAAAAACACTCCTGTGCCTCTACCCCCTCCCCCCGCCAGGCCTTGGGATAGTTGGAAAATGCTGGTGAGTGATGTGGCAGTCAGGCAGGAGCTACCACACGCCCTTACTAATTAGCAGCCAAAGAGGGAATTCTTAATGTGAATTTAGGAAGCAGGAACTTCTGAGCAAATCCAAACAGGAATTTTCCAAGGAAATCTTGGTTTGTTCAATCAGTTTATAAGAGCTGATCAGTACCAAGGCATTGTTGGTAGCACATATATGGCCTTTTTTTCAACTAGAAGGGTTTTGTAGTTCATTGTGTTCCAGCTGAGTCTTTCTTTTAAACTAGAAAACGAGGCATCAGGCAGGAATGAGTAGTCTCCTGTCATTTATTATAGAGACCCTGAACATCATCTGTGTCCATACTTGAGGATAAGTCATTGGCCATTCTGGCTGAACTCTTTGTTTCCATATAAATAGTTATCCTGTCTCTGTTGTTATGTGTTTAGAATTTAAACTAAAGCTGTGGAGACTGAAGTTGAGAGATCTCTGGTCTGTGCAGGCAAAGCTTGACTTAGATTGGTATCACTAACATCCCAGTTAGTTTCATCTGGCTTCTTCTGGATAGGGCCTACTCTAATTTATTGTTCATTAAAAACTTTTGGAAGTCTTGTGCTTCATCTCAGCTGAAGCTGGGATTCCTTGAAATTTCAGATTTCTGTTAAACACAGAAATTGTTTTATCAGCCAAAAAAACCAGAGGAAAATTATATTATGAAGTGATTAATATAATAGAAATAGATTTTGTACAGCTCCTTTCTCTTCTTTTTCAATATAGATACGGTGTTGGCAAATGGATTAGAAAGCCAGAATGCAGGAATATAAACAGAACATGGTGTGACCTCTCCAGTGAGACCTCTGACTACGAAGAACAATACTATGCAAGTGTTAAAGCATTCCTCAATGGGACGTGCTCTGACTGGATGGAAACCACACGATTCAACCCTCTAACAGACAGTAAGGAGAGCTAAGCACACAGCCAGATGTTCAGTGGCCTTGATTAATAATGTGTGCTCAGACTGCGCATGCCTTCACAGTGTATGATATTTTAATTTTAGCATCAAGTTACATTTTTTTGGCAGTTGTTTCACACTTATTATTTTATTCTGCTTTTGACAGAAGTAATTGAAATAATAAAATTGGGATCTGGAGATACAGATATATAGATACATGGATACATAGATACATAGATATATAGGTATAGTCTGGTATACACTGAATCCTTTATAATGCTATAGTAAAGCCTTATTCAAGGCAAATAAAACCTGTGGCACATTCACAGTATAAATAAGTCTGATTTTGAAAAGGCTTTATTAAACCAATCAGTAAGCATACTCTAGAGCCCGATATTTCTTATCTCTGCCAGATAATCTAAGAGCATACTGGTAATTCAGTCTATTTTAGTAAATTGGGTTTCAAGGTTGTTTATCCTGTAAAGTCTTGGCAAAATTCCAAGTCAGTCTTCACTTTCTCACTGTAAAGATCCTCTTAGTTATCTGATCAAATAATTTTCTGTCAATATAAATAAATTGTTCAAAGCTCTACTTAGACTCCCCCAAACATTGCAAAAATGATCGATATGATCGATTTGATGAAACTGGTCAAACCAGCATGCCTCTGCTGAATTTGACTGCTTTTTGTACATGTTCATTTTTCCAGCTAAAATAGATCCACCCATGGTAAGTGTATCTTCTACTGACAGATCTATTTCAATCATTTTGACTGCTCCGGAGAAGTGGAAGAGAAGTCCTGAGGAAGAATCCATATCTCTGCTTCAAGTGTATCCTGGCCTACAGTACAATGTGTCTGTCCTCAACAAAAAAACAAAGAAGCGGGTAAGCTTTGACAAGGCTGTAGAACTGCTCCTATTAAATCTGTGCTCTGTGCTTCTTGAAATGCCAAGATTGGCCAAAGTGTAGTAGACAAAAGTGGTTTGGTATTTTGATTGGTTGTGTTTGGGTTTTTTTGTTTGGCTGGTTTGTTGAGGGTTTTTTCACAAAGGTACAGGAAATATGGCAATTACTTTACTTTGGATTCCAAGGTCTACGTAAATCCTGTTGCCCTAAGGCTCCTATCTTTTCCAGAACATCCCAGTTTGAAATATTTTGTGGAACCATCCCATGTGCCTGTTTGTATGTCCGGACAGGGCTGGAGTGATGGTTTATGTCTATTGCAACATCAGCACAAGATTGGGGGCCAGTAGTGGCCAATGGTCCTGCTTCATTTGAAGCATGCACATTGTTCAGTGGTGGTACAAGAATCTTTGATTGGAAGAGAAAATAATCAGAGAGGATGTGACTTAAAAAGTGACTTGAATGTTGATTGCATTTGGAAGAAAAGGATGCAGCTGGCAGCTCTTAGAGTATCAATCTTCCTAGAAAATGTGTGCTCATGACCTTTCTGTACCTCAGGAGTTAAAGGGGGGAAAAAATTCTTTTTATGTCTTCCAGTGGCTCTTCTCCATCAGCAACCACACCTTAATTGTGCCCTGGTTAGAACCTGGAACAGCTTATTGTGTCAGTGCGCAGATACATGTCACCACACCACTTTTGGACAGTGGCTTTTCCAAAGAACATTGCATTACTACATTGAAAGGTATGCGTGAGGTGGCAAATTAAAAAAAAGATGCAAGTTAGAAAAAAACCCATGGTGATTGAATTCATGAGTTTTTTATGTATCCATGTTGAGGGTGATAATTAGCATGTTTTCTCCCTTCTCTCTGGTGCACTTGTACCAATGGAAAAAACTGCCTCTAATAAAGCATAGCTGGGACTGAGTGGAAGGTACATCAGTACCTCTGAAAAAAAGTATCTGCATTCTTTGAGTTTTAGTGCATGGAGAATGTTTTTTCTCCTTGAATGCAGTTTGGGAGTGGCAGAGCTGGGTCAATCTGACGTTAGCAACAAGAGAACCTAAGGGAGATGTTGTTACTTCTTTGTAGAATTTAATTTATCATTTAGACAATAGTAATAATTGTTCTTTAGCTCATTCTTTTTCATTTCCTGCAAATTCCTTGTTTATATAAAGCATTCACATTCTGTATCCAAAATGCAATGTGGTGAATGCACATATTACTGTCTACATACATTAAAACTTTTGTTTTATTAACAGATAAAACAGAAGATGAGACTGTAACAATCACATTTGGATATATTATGCCTACCATACTGGCTCTCCTTTTTATTTCTGTGACATGCTATGGTGTGCACAAGTATATTCACATCCACAAACAAAAACATCCAACAAACCTGGTAAGTGTCTTCGTTTGCAGGAGGTCACTGTCAACCTCGGCACTCACAGCAGACCTGTGTGTTTTCCAGGGTTCCAAGCAGGCTGGGAGGAAACTGTGGCAAGTGGCAAGCTCCAAATAAAAGTTCTAATTTCCACTGAGATAAGAGAAGGAAACTACAGGGGGTTATTAAAAGCAAGAAAAACAGTAATAACTCAGATTTGCAATGGTCAGAACAGAGCTGTTGGTTTGGGAAGTCATTGCCTGAAGCAAGGTCTGAGGTGCACTAGGCAAGGTCTGTCAGGATGTCAGAACTCATAAATTTATCTAATATGAAGCACTGTGTAAAGTCAGTTGAACAAAAGTTAATAATTTGTTGAATTGAGAAACAAGAAGGGAAGACAATTAAGCAGTACAGAAACACCATAATATTTTCTTGGACTATTACTGGGTATTACCAGATTTTTCCATTCAGTTGTGATTGTGAAGGATTTAACATATGTGCGCCATACAGATAGTTTAACCTGGATTTCAAGAATTCTTTGAAATACTGTACCATTTCCTAACACCCAAAAATATATAAACAAACACATTCTGTTATTTAGACAGCCAAAATACACTTTTTTTGCAAAAAAATGTTCTCAGATTTCTTAGTGCTACAAAGTTCATTGATTTCTAGAAAGAACATGTAAAGTCTATGAAATGTTACTGGTTTCCAGCTCATGAGCTCAGCAGAACTTTCTCACAAGTATCTTTAAGCAAGTTGCTCAACCATAAACATGTAATCATAATAATGAATGAGGAGTTCAATGTTAATCCAATCTGTGTGACACCGTGGGATGGGATATACAAGGGAGTTGGATTCAACATGCTGATCTTGCTGAAGAAGAATAGAGAAGTGCAGAGGTGCCAGCAGAAATCTTCACAGAGGGACAGTGTGTTCAGAAGGGCTCAGAAAGATTGGAGAAGCTGCTGCTTCTGTGTGTTCAGAAGTGCACAGAAACGCCTCCTGCACTTGATGAGGCACTGGTTTTGTTACAGAATTGTGGAATCACAGAGTAGTTTGGGTTGGTAGGTGCCTTCAAAGGTATTTACTTCAACCACTCTGACATGGGCAAGTACATCTGCCACTAGATCAGGTTGCTTAAAGCTCCATCCAACCTGAATTTGAGCACTTGCACTTAATGAGGCATCTACCGCTTCTTGGGAAACCTATTCCATTGGCTCAACACACTCACAGTAAAGAATTTATTCCTTATATTTAGTCTAAATGAACCCTCTTTAATTTTAAAACTATTGTCCCTTGTCACTACAGGCACTAGTAAAAAGTCTGTCTCTGTCTTATTCTTTATGTTTTGTTCCTGGGATGCAGGTCATGGTATGGGGAAATAGCTTGGTTTCTTGGGGAGCTAACAGGACAGAGCTCTTTAAAGTCCAAGAGCATGAGGGGCTGCTGAGTGAAAAATTCCCACTCAGTAGCAGACTAAACTTCTAACTCCAGGAGTTTTCTACTCTAATAAAGATGTAATTTGAATGTTGGGATTTTTTTTAATGTTCATTGCAGTTTTTAATGACCATCATGGAGCTTCAATTTTATTTCTCCACTTCTGGATTCAGTCAATGTTCAGGTAACAAATGAATATAGACCTGGTATTTTAATGAAGCTCTCTGGCTTTCCCAACACACAGACTGTCCCACATGTGCACCCTGTGTGGCTGGGGGGACATGGAATAAACCATTTATTTTGGTCCAGCCCTTCTGACCTGCGTGACCTTTCAGACTACTTCGTACATCCATTAGTGGTCTTAGTCTTCCATTCAAGCTTGAAAGCATTGAAATGCACTTTCTGGTTGTTTTTCCTATTCACTCCACCAGTCCCCACACAATGTTGATTCCTGTAAAAAATCTTACTCATTTCAGAAAGATCCCTATTGTTTAATTTGATGATTTTGCACAGAGTCACAAAAGCAGCCTGTGGCAGACTGCACAGTGCAGGCTCTGTACACTGTGCTTCAACCTGACGTGTAGTTCCCTCTCTGGAAGGAAACGTGGTATTATTTTATCCTCTGTAAGTTATACATTAACATGTTACCTGACATTGCTTGTGGGAACTGGTTGTGACTGCATTTTCTCCTCACTGGTTAAAAGAGTGGAATAGATTCAGTAATCTTTGGTCCAAGAACAAAGGCTGATGTTTTCTCCAAAGTCTTGAGTTTATACTGGTTTGGAAACAAAACCCATTTTTGACAGAATTGTTCTAACCATTATTTTGACATGGGGAAGGGGAGGAAAGGGATATTAAAACTGGTCATAATATAGTTTTACTTTAGGTAGAATTTAAAAAAAGGGACCATATTGACACTCATTAATGTTTATTTATATGGTGAACTTTCTTCTTCCCTAAGGTGAAATAGCATCCTAATATGGTCTAACCTAGCCTTATATTTTAAAAATATGAGATGGTATAAGAAGCAGCAGGATGGTATTTTTATTCTACTTCACTCAAAATATTTCTTACTTTCCAGGTGTGGCAATACACTGACAAATGCAAGGAACAGGTTTTCATACCAAGTGAAAAAATAGTGCTCAACCTTATCACTGTTCACAGGGATGACTGTAAGGAATGCAGTTCTCTATCGGAAAGGAAACGTCCTCATTATAACACTGTTTACAGTGACAATGAAGGGAAGGATTTGCCTTCCAAACAAGTGCTGAAAATTTCACGTGAAGAGATTTCACTCAAAGAAGATACTTTCGTGGAAGGGGGCCAAACTGGAAACTGGGCATCTCATGGCCAGTCTGGAACACAGAATACTTGGAGAGATAAAAATGCAGGGGTTGTAGAGTATGAACATGATGTAAGGGCTGAAGACTTCAGTCCTGGTCAGATACTAGAAGAGAAGTTTTCTGCCCCCGGGGGGCTACAGGGTGAGCCACAGATTGCTTTGGGGGACTTGGTTGATATGGAAACAGGACAGCCATATTCCCCCCAGTTAGAGATAAGGGTAGCAGACTTTTGTTTGGGACAGAAACCAGAGGAACTCAGTTTGAAGGTGGTTGATACAGCAGATGAATTGCCAGGTGAGACCCGTATCGACTTTATGGACCTGGATACTGAAAAATCTGGGCAGACATCCTATCATCAGCTGGAAAAAATCACACGGGACCTCACAGAGAAAGAAGGTGTGCAGACCATTTTAGTTGACTGGGATCCTCACAGTAGAAGACTGTATATTCCTACTTTGTCCAGTGTTGAAAATGAGGTGTGTGAAGGAGTATTCAAGTGTGATGGTCCCGACGAGGAAGGAATTTTGCTCAGACTCTATGAGAAAGAGGAATTTGGTGAATCATCTGAGGACCAAGAAATGTATCTCCTGCAGTTCAAGGAACAATGGGGACTTCATGTAGAAATGGAAGACTGAAAAGTAATTTTCTAAAATATTAAAAAATGCAAAATCTTGTTTTTTTTGCTAAAGAGAGTGATAGACTCAGGGGAACAGACATGCCTTAATGTTTTTAAGTTTTTGGAACCACCAGAGTTGAACAATTTATTCATTATATGTTATTTATAACAGTTTCCAGATGTGATATAAATGATTTTGACATCAATCATAAACCTCTTGTATAAAATATGATTGTTGTGAAGTTATATTATTTTCTTTTAATAAAATAATTTTAAAATAAATAAAAAGAAAAAATACTTAAATATTTTTACAGAGGATGCTCTCACCTTGCAATTCCTGCTGAAACAAATTACCAGCATTTGAAAGCAGTTATTTTAGGGAAAAGAAAACAACCAAACAAACAAAAAAAATGGGAATAATTGTAGGACAACGGAGTTCAGTGAAATGCCTGTAATTGTACTGCTGGACCATGTCTCAGCCAGCTTTAGACACAGGCAGTAGAGCATCTGCCTGATCCATGCCCTGCAAGTGTCTGTTCCTTCTGATGACTTCCATGGCAGTGTGGCAGGACCAGCTCTGAGGGAGAGGTCTGCCCCAGACATACAGAAGAGTCTGCTTCAGACACTCCACACTCGCTGTGCCACACCAAGAAAGTGTTCCTGTGGGCTTGCTTTTATTGCCTGGTGTCCTCACCAGCACTTCTGATGCAAGTTCACTCTTTCTTCATGTGATATTTAGGACAGCAAAATTACAGGACATTCTAGAAATTACTTACTAGGGCAGATGGCATTTTCCTTTTCAAAACTTGTCATTTATTCACTTACTGAATTCTTTTTTTCCCTCCCAGTACAGAAAAAAAATCTCACAGGAATTATTTTTCTGTTTTGAACAGGAAAAGCAAAAAGAAAACAAAAATTCTGTACTGTTTTTAAATTTGTAATTTCCAAACTAGTACATGGTTAGGTGTTTTTTTGAAGAAAGACCTTCACCTAAATGTTTTCTCTGAGCTGTTGTTGTTGCATGACCTTGGAATTCTCTGTGACTGTTCATCCTCTGAATTTTTCAATTGTAGTCATAAACTTTAAAACCAGAAATTGCATTAGAATATTTCTAATTTTTCTAATTTCAGCATTACGATCTGCTGATGATTTTTTATCAGGAGGTAAAAATTTGTCCTCAGCTGCTTTTATAATAAAGGTGTAGATAATGCAGCAGTGTTATATCTAGCTTACATAAACAGCTTTGTTCATCAGGAAGATTAGGTAGGAGAGTTATAGCTTAGTGTAAAAGAAGAAAATAGTAGGGAGATGTGAATTTTTTTGCTCCCAAAAAAATCAGTCATCCAAAATCTTTCTCAGTATTTCCTAGGGATTTCTTATTCTCATTTCTTTGTGCATGACCTTGTCCTTTTCTTTTACAATGTGGGGCCTCTAACTCATAGGTAGGAAACAATTATTTACTTTTTTCCAGTAGCCCATTGAAATTTAACCAGTTACTGCTGCCATAAGACCAATCACTTGTGTTCAGTGTATGCACATCAGGGCTTGTCCATACGCATGGATGGATAAGGATGGTTCAGCCCTGTAAATATTTTGGTGTAGGTCAACCAACACTTCTTGAAGAGGAAGGTATCCCTTGTTTTGGGTGTGTATTTCCCCTGGGCTGATTTGCCAGCTGCTGGTGTCTGCTGCTGCTTTTTCTGTGAGGTGAACAAGCCTTGCACCGGTGGTTAAGGATAACTACTTATGAGGACATTTAACATACCATAATCAAGTAATTGCTGATTAAAATTTGAAAACTTGGTTGCTTATCCATAGAATCTCACTTCATTATGTTATTTTGTGGTTATAATATTTTACTGCATCTTACCTTGTTTTGTTTTGGATTTTTCTTTTTGGTTTGTTTTTGGGTTTTTTTTTACTTTTCACTAACAATTAGGTTGTATAGTATTTATTTCCTCTAATACTTGGAAAGGCATCACCTTCCTAGTTAGCAGTATTTGTGATTAAAATACAATATGCTGAGATTCTTGCTATAATTTTCATCATAAATTTATGTTTAGGAATAGTGGTTAATTTTTGGACCAAAATATTTGTGATAGAAGTTTGCAGCACTTTCCATGTACCTTCCTTTTGATGAGAATTTGCATTAAATTCAGAACTGATACTAGAATATGCAAATAGTCCTTCATATTTATAAGATACACTTTGAAAGTGCTCTCAGAATGATCACAGCAAAAGAAAAAGCACTAGTGGAAAAGATGTTAATGAAGATAACAACTTTCTTTTATATGCAAAAGAATTTTTCGAGTTAGCTAGTCAAGTTCTGGAACTTATGAAGCAGACATAATGGTGCATTATTTCCATCAGTATTGTACCAGTAAATTGTTGATGGCCTTTTTAATATCCTTAAAGTTACACATATTTTTCTTTAAAATCTTCTAATTATGTTAATCAAATGAAGCTGATCAGACATGGTACTTTCAGCAAACCAGTCAGCAAGGAGCAAAATACTGCCATGTAAATTTGTAAAACAGTAGAGGGAAGTGAATAGCAGTAAAAGAGCTGACATGTTCCTACTCTTATTGTACTTGATTAAACTTTGCTTGGCCACATTTAGTAGACTTAATGCAGCCAAAAGCAAGATCATGCATCTAGAATCATACACCTAGACTACAGATTATACTCAAACAGTGATTTTGAAAATTATATGGGAGAGGAATAGAATGAAGAACCAGTTTGTTGAGGACAATAGGATGTATATGTCTTGATTGTTATGGCAACAAAACCAAACCTTTAGCTGTGTTTACAGGCCTGATGTGACTACTACTGGAAAAACTGTCTCTGGTTTACAATATAAGTCATGAAGATGAAAGGCAAAAGCTACTATAAAAGGCCAAAGCAATGAACTCCAGAGCTTGAAAAACAGGAAACCTAGCTATCAAAATGAGATCTAATGGTGATGAAACTGATAGCTAGGTGTGGGCACACACAGTTTTGGAAAAGTAACTATAATTGTAAGAATGGTTTTGCTGCCTACTCCTGAGGCAAAGAAACAGAGGTGTTGAAGGAGAGACTGAAACATTTCTGAGTGCAAGATACCTGTGATCTGACATAGAGCAGCCCTGGAGAAGCTACTGCAGAATGAGAATGACCAGATGGAAAAGTCCAGATACATGAGGGAAACATGCAGTATGAGTCACATGTCTGGTGTGGTAGGGACTGCAGAAAAAGTGTCCAGCCAGCAGGCATGAGGTTACCCAGGTGGGGATCCATGATGAGTCCCTAGTACATGATGCAAGATCACCTGTTAGATGAAGTATAGAAAAATGATCAAGAGGGCTCCAGAGATGGGGTCTGGAAAGAGCAGCTAACACTCTTATAACTCCTCCTATAGAAAGTAGGGAAGGTCCAGCAAAAGCCCTGAGAAACATTCTCCGGGTCTAGAAATCGCACAATATGAAAACATACTGAGCAAGGAAGTACTTCACATTACATTACTAACAAATACACAGAAACATGTTCAATTTCTGCTGATTTCAAGTTAAATTTTAAGTTACACTTTAGGTCTTCCCTAAAATGGATTGGATTTCCTGAATTTAGAACTAACAAACTCTATCAAAGCATATCAAACCAAAAATAAGTCATGACTTCCATATGGTCTAACCTGTAAACCAGGCTTAACCAGACAGAATGATTGGGATGTGAAACAAGTGAAATTTAAAACAGAAGAGCAGCATGGTTTGAATATGTTAAAATATGGACAACTGACTGTTTACCAAGGCCTGGGAAAATTCTCTGATGCTTGTAGGTCTTTCAAACAAGATTGTTGTCCTTCAACAATAATATTAACAATGGGTGACATTTCTTGCCTTGAATATGCTGAGTGGTACAATGATGTTCATATGTTGTCAAATCTTAAAATTTGATTAATCCCTCTCCTTCCTCTTTAAATAAGAAATGTTTGCTTATCTCTACAGGGAAGTTAAAAAAACTCCGGTGTCTCCAAGAACCGTGGTTTTAAACAGTTGGAGCTTCTACGTCTGATGTGATTCATTCTTGCAAAGTCAAAGATTTAAACCTGTTCAGCCATTTCACTTTGTCCATACAAAATACCAAAGTTCTTCTTAAAAGGAAGACACAGCAATGTGAAGATTTTTCTGCCATGGTTTTGCATGTAGGTTTCAAGCTTGATCAGCCCGGGAGCATGTAGCAGTAAGTGTAGGAAGTAATTTTCATGTTTAGTGCCACCTCTTAGAAACCATCAAATTTTTTGTTAGTTTGCACTGGCAGTAACACTAAGCTGGCCCCACAGCTTCTCACCGTCTTTTCTTTCTCTTGTTAAAAAAAAAAAAAAAAAAAAAAAAGTACTTCTGTTTTCTGATACCTCCAGAATCAGTTTAGCTAAGACAGATTTTTCTGGCCTAAGTTAGGCTTTAAGAAGAGGACTTGCTCCTTAGCATCACACAGCTATGAAAATCCTCACTGGCTGAGGGAAGACACACATTCCAGAAGTGCTGCTTCAGCTCTCTGCTTTTGCCTCTGTTTGGCTGGAGGAGCAATATCCTGCATTACAATATTTTTCAGTCACAGCGTCCCTGCTCTGGAGGCCTCTTGTTTGCCACTGCTCTTTACAACATGATAAGGTCTCTGCGGGCTGAGAAACCTGGTCCTAATTCTGTATTATTGCAAGGTGACCTCCTAGATCTCTCATACCTTACTTGTTACCTTGTCAAAGTTACAAGGAGTTATTCATCCAAGTAGAAATCCAGCATTGCTGTTCACCTCTGGCAGCAGTTTCAACAAATGCTTTCTGCATTTAAACATTTTCAGCACTCCCATGTATCATTTGTATATTTTAATTTTGCCTTGGTTTTTATTTCAAGCCCTTCCACCATTTTATAGTAATTAAAGATAGAGAAGTTGCTATTCCAGTTTTACAGACAAGGTAACTGATACATGGAAAGGCTAAAATGGATTGAAAACCATCATACAGTAAGTATAGGGTGCAGGGCAGGAGACAACAAAACACAGATGACACTTGCCAATGTAGTAACTGCTGAAGTCACAGTTCCCCTCAGCAATGTATCCCCTTAGTGCAGATTACTCCAAGCTGTTAGTTGTTCAAGGCTAGACACATCTCCAGTTTGGTTTAAATTAAAAATATTAAATTTTAAGGTGAAAGTTTGGCTGCAAAGTCCAGACCAACAGGAACAGAAGTCTGACAAACCCAACTTTCAGGGCAAAGACAGCCAAAATGGTCTAAGTAAACCACTCTCTAGGGAAGAAAAGATAACAAATCATGCCAGGCAGCCATCTTAAGATGGCATTAATCTCTGCTGTGCTGAGTGGGGTGAGCTCCAAATTACCCCTATGCTGTCCCATTCTGTTCCACGGCCTCATTAATGTTGACATTTATGTTGTTTTTCTGGATGTGGTTTACGTGCTTTCTTCCAAGAAGGACACTGGACCAATGGAGTAGATGGTTTGCGAAGAGAGGACAGTCTTCAAGAAACAAAGAAAAAAAAATCAGTTGGGGTGGTTTAAATACAGTCAATCTTGTCAGGGCACAGGGTGAGAATCAAATGAAAGGTTCCTGTTTTATACAGCAAATGTCATCAACCCAAACAGTGCAGAAAAATCCCAGGGCATGTTGGTGAGACTGTTGGTGAGACTGTTTCTACACTTCTCCTTTGCTCTTGGCTGCATATGAGGCATGGGTTGAGGGAAGTGGTTCTGTTCTTGCAAACTTCTTTCCTGCGGTGAGATGGGGCCCTCTCCACCAAGTGTTCAGGTTTCTCAGTCATGACCTTCCCAACCTGAGCCACCTTACAGGCTTCTGATCTTTTAAGATCTGAATAGCCATTTCATTCTTAGCCCAGTGCTCCTCCTCAATGTCCTCTGCTCTGCAAACTCTCAAAGATAAAATTTCTTTCACTAATATTCTATTGGAAAATGGTTTTATGTGTTTCTGAGTTTGCTTAATTATTCTCTGTGCAAAATAAAGAGTTGTAAGAATATATCTGTACATCTATTTCTTGCCCTGTCTCTGGGAATATGATGTTCTTTAGATTACCCCTTGCTCTTTTTAATGCAAGCACCATCACATCTGCAGAGATTAGAGGGACTCAACCTGTGTAATATGATTTAGAGGCATGTTTGCTCTTCTCCCACCAGACTTAAAAAGACAGTGTGCTCTATTTTTCTCCTAAACAGACTTGCACAAATACCCCAAAATAATTCTCCTGAACTGAATGTGCTTAAGTTTTCCTATGCGGTCACAGAGACATTTTATTCTTTAAGCAGTTGTCACATATTATATGCATCCTCAAAAAAGTATTTCATGTTTACAATTAAATAGGTTTTAAAGATAAATCCAAAAAACTCTTAGTGTGGACTTTTCTCTGGCATGCAAAATTGATCTTGCATAGCTCACTGACTGCTGGAAACAAATGTTTGTTATTTACCCAGGATCTGTGTAATATCTTTATATGAGAATATAATATAAAGTTTAGAAACCTTCACAGAGCTTTCATGATCAACCAGAAATTTTAAACCCCTCCATATTTCTTAGCTGTGAGAAAAGATGGGTAGCAGTCTGTTCTGCTGCTCAATGCTATTCTCCCTTTCCTCCTACAGCCAGCTTCCCTGGGGGTCACATTTTTAATCTGTAGCCAAAAAGCAGACTGGCAGTAGGGCAGCAGTTTTCAGTCAGAAGGGGACAGTCAGCAATTGTCAACAGATAGCCAGCAAAATTAACATCAGGCAGTGCAGTTGGCTGCAGTAAAGACAGTGTGCATTGCCAGAGAGCAAAGGAAAATAGTGAAAGCTGTTTAAGGGTTGCCTTCTGTTCTACTGAATCAGGAATTTAATGATGCTAAAGATGAGCAGAGAGGCCCTGTGCATAGCCCAGGGCAACAGCAGGAGCTTTTTTGCTGGGAATTTGTTTCCTACTGGAAATAGGAGTGCCTACAACCCAACACAGACCTACTAGCAATTTCAGCATGCAGTATTCACAGCATATGGCAAAGGGCTACAAATTAATCACAGCTACAACTTTTGCCTTTGCCTGAAGCTGACACTCAATCTCTTTCCGTAAGTAGTGTAAGCAAAGATACTAACAGGAAATCTGACTTCTGCTCCTTTCTCTCAGTCTTTTGCTTGCAAAGAGACTTTTATTGCAGCTGCTAAGAAAGGGCTTGAAGCAATGTCACCTGCAGCAATGTCAACCTCTGTGCTGAGCCTCTGGAACCAGCAGTGAACTGGTCTCTATGTTCCTGTACTACTAAGGAAGCAAAGGTTTGCCAGCAAACCGGATCTCATGGCTTATAATACACGAATGTGAGCATGAACCTAAAAAACCTTCCATTCCTACTGCATTCATCTCTTGATGGCTAGTTGGTTACCTTTGTGTACCTCATATCACTAGTTAAACATTAATTTACTTTCATTTATGCCTTTCCTGTATTTGCAACATCCGTAATTTCTCATTGCAATCACAAATATTTAATCATGATTTTAATCTTTTGGGACAATTGTACTTCTAGATCATCCAAAACACAGATGTCAGAACTCCCCAGCCTTGCAGCCCTTGTCAAAACAGTCCCACATCTCTGTAAACACATTCTGGTCCAACACACTGGGGTGTGGCAAGGCCATCACCTTTTACCCAATTAGTAAATACAATTGATCTGTGTGGCAAAGAGAAAAGGGTCTTGCTTTCATTATGCAAACCAATAAATTTCTTATAAACAAGTCTCTCAGGAGGGACCAGTTCTACCTCACTTACACCATTAGCTTTAAGAGAAACCTTTCCATAAGCAACACAAGTTCAACCCAAGCATGCGTCTCAAATCCTCTTCATTTTCAAGTTGCAGAGTATGCTTATGGAGCAGAAAGTACTCCTGTTTTTCCGAGGATTGCATCAATGCCACTGATAGAAATAAGCTGATCAATATTAATGACACAGAGCAGCTAAGTACAACCTTCTACAGCAGAATGCTGTGCAATTTTATGTTGCAGCTGGTTTTAGGTCTCAATACTGCAGGCTCTATTTTTCCCATTCTCCTGGCAGTGATACCAGCACATTACAGATGTTTTACCTTGCTGCTTGTGCCATTCTCTGTTTCCTCAAGTTTTTTAAGGTTAACACCAGTTTTCATTTCCTAGTTAACCTCAAAGGAAATCTCTGCATAATCCTGATATTTTAGTGTTTCTCTGAGGTCCATTGTTCAACCTGGACAGCTGAGCAGGTAGGACATTCAAAAGAAGCCATTGTCAAATTGCCAGCTTTCTTCTCACCTCACATGCAAAATGTGAGAGAGAAAAATCCATGGCTTCTGCCAGGGCTGAGGAGTCTGAAGAACAGGGTGGTCAGCACCCAAAATCCTGTGGTTGAACTGAGCACTGGACACTCCTGCCAAGGACTGGAGCATTTGAAATAGAAACTCCCCCTTCTCCCAGGGATGTGGGCTAAGTGCTACATTTGATGTAATGCAGATAATGAACTGAACTGGAACTGAAGATTTTGTTCTCAATGCCTGGAACACTCTGTAACAATTGATAATTTTCTGATATTTCTGTGGCATTCAGCAATGCAGAATCTCTCATTACTAGGTTTCTTCACAATAACTATGATTGTTTTGAGGTCCATCCTGTGAAAGCAAAACCATCCCACCTACCCTCTGTAGCTTGTGCAATGGTCATGTTCCTACTGGCTCCGTTAAAAATTAACATTTTGTTTATGGCTGACCCAATGCCAAATATTCCAGTAAATAGCAATAATCAAAATCCATTAAGTCAGTGGACCAGTTGTGACTTGTTTTCCCTACCTTTTTACTGTTCTGTTTTTCATTAGTAAGAAGGCAGATCTGTTCCACATAACTTTGTTAACATTTATCTGAAAGCTATCTGCTATAGTGAGGCAATCAGAGTTCCCGGGAAATACAAATAAAGACCAAACCAAGCAACTTTATTGAGACTAGGTTTGTAAATTTGCTTATCTTCTAACTTCTGGTCACCATGACACAGGGCAGATGGCTAAGATTTCTTTCAGTCTGATTTGATTATTACTTATTTTTGTCTCTTCTGCAAGAGAGCGCATGAGACCCCACACTGAGTGAGCTGGAAAGAGTTTCAGAGCATAGTTCAGATCCACCTTGTTTCCTCTGCAGTTTTTCAGTAATGCAAAAAGAACAAAAATGGCAATGGTAGATTCAGCATGAGCCTTCTGGTCTATAATGAGCACATGTACTGAGGCAAAAACTTGCACTTGAAATCCACTTGTTATTTCAATATCTAAAATCATAAACCAAGTGGATGTCTCCCAGATAAATACATCATAATATATAATATAATAATAATAATGACATCATTTTAGAAGGGTAAACCAGACAGGCTGTTCTGAAGGAGAATGAGTGTGATACATTACTGAGCCTGCTGCAGAAACCTGTAGCAGTCTTGGCCCTGTAACTAACTACAAATGAGCACACACACTGCTCAGGCTCTCTTTCATCCATCCATTTGTATTTATTTCCAAATGAGACCTCTTTGGAAAGGCTAGCTCATGATTTTGCATCCAATGTCAAGGACTGGTTAAAATCTTGCCTGATTTCCATTCATCAAAATTAGTGTCTCACACTAAATAGCATTAGCTGGTGAATCTACCTGGGTAGTTTCACCTATGATGCGTCCACCACCCATGGGAATTTTCCTCTACAGGAAACCTCTCATTAGCAAGCTGAAGGGAAACCTTGGACACAGGCACCCAGCTGTTCACCCAGCAGTTTATCCATCTGCAAGCAGGCCAGCAGAAACTCGAGTCTGAGAACACATTCCTATTCAGAGAGAAGAGTCATCTTTTATGGAGGAGGGGAAAATGAGCACTTGTGGGTGAGCACTTGATGGATGGGCTGCAGTACTGAGTCAGAGACCTCTGGTCACACTGCCACAAGCAGGACAGAGGTAGCCCTGGATTTCAGGACAAGTGAAAGTAAAGGAAAGATTTTTTTCACAACCACTCCATAAATTCAGAACTAGAAGGATTATGTGCCCACTTGCAGTAGGCAAGTCTCTTGCAGCAAGAGACTGAAAGATGGGCTTTGCTTCATCTGAGCTTCTCCCTAATCTGCTTGTGAGTTTGGTAAAGACATAGCCAGAAAACTGTCCATGGTGCAAAAGTAAAACACGTCACTGAGGACTTCTCAAAGTGGCTTTATATGAGGAAATCTGTTAAGAGTGACAAAGCACATGAAGAGGTACAGGTTAAAGAATCTTCAATATTAGGGACTTGGCGACTACCATATTACTAGGCTTTTGCAGTAAAGCCTGAAAACATCAAAAGAACACCTTTCTAATGTAAACTTGGACCCTAAGCAGAGCAGTAAAAGCAACCTTTTCCTGAGGCTGAGGTTCCAGGCACATGGGTGGTGCCAAGGATCAGTGTGTGCCGAGGAGGGAGGAATGTTGTGGCAGTGCTGTGCTCCCCTTGGCATGCCTTTTGTAGCCACAGTGTCCCTGGAGCTCTAGACTTAGTGTTTTTTTTCAACCCTAATTTTAACCCTAAGCTTAAGACCAAACACCTCTGAGGCCTGGCATACATAACTACAAGAACTTCCTGCAAACTTTTTCCTTTCTTCTTTTTGTTATCTATGTGAGAATCTTTCTCCAGGCTTCCCAACACCTTCCCCACCAGCACATTCAAGGGAAGTTTTAAACCAGGAGGACTTACTTACCTGTCTAAACCCACAAGTAAATAACCTGTCCTGGATCCCACAGTTCTGCCAGCCAGGCTGATGGCAAGCTTTTAGCTGGAATGGCAGCTTTTTACATTTCAGTGCTTTGGTGTGCCAGTTATTTAGGAGCAGATTAGGGCACTGAACCAATCAAATTCCTGGAACCCACTTGTCCCCTCCACACCTCTGCTGTGACACACAGAAAAGCCTTTTGGTGCTCCAGCAGTGTTGCACTTCCCCAGCTCCTGCAGGTGGGTGGGAAGGGATAAGGAGTTTCCTTTGTATTTCCTTCTTTAAGAAGGAGTCAAATGTATTTTTGATTGCTTATAGTGCTTGGTGTGGAGAATGTTATCCTCGATCAAATTGTGAAAAGCAATGGTGTTATTTCAGCATGTACCCAAAATTCATATTTAGCTTGTTTAGGATGCACTGTCAGGCACAGATAACCACAGCCTCCTGCGCCTGTGTAGAACACTTGCCATTGACAATTCTGTAGCACACGAGTGAAAAGATCTTTTCTCCCGAGCTTTGCACCGATCAAATTTCCCTGTTTAATCCCTTTCCTAATTTTAAGGAGGGCTTGGCGCCGCCTGGCGGTTGCGGCGCGCCCGGCTTTTCTGCGCGGTATAAGTGGAAGAAAAAGTTAAAGACGTGATTCCTTTCGACCAGGTTTCTTAGTTATGTGCACCCGTGTAATTTTTACCACTTCACTTTAAATGTTCTTAAGTACTTAAATAAAATATAGTCTCCCTGTCCTGATTTCAACTGGAATAGAGGTAATTTTCTTCCTAGGTGCTGGTACAGTGCTGTGGTTTGGATTTAGGATGAGACTGCTGCTAACACACTGATGTTGCTGAGCAGCGCTTACTCCAAGTCAAGGACTGCCCAGTTTCCATGGACTGCCACTAAGGAAGGGCACAAGAAGCTGGGGATGACCATGGCCAGTACAGCAGATGGAAACTGGCCAAAGGGATACTCCATCCCAAGGAACATCACGGCCAGTCTAAAAACTCTGGGGAATTGGCTGGGAGGGACCAACTGCTGCCTAGGGACGGGCAAATTGTTTGCTGGTGGGTGGTGAGCAACTGTATTGTGTTTCTTGGGATTTGTACCCCTTTGTCCTCTTCTTATTACTATTATTATCGTTATTATCATCATTATTATAATGATTTACATTGTTTCAATTATTAAACTGTCTTAACCCGGGATTTTTACTTTTTTTTTTCCCCTAATTTTCCTGTGCATCCCACCGAGTGGGCAGGGGGAGTGAGTGAGCAGCTGTGTGGGACTTAGTTGCTGCCAGTACCCCCAGCACACGGGCTAAATCACATCACTCCAATTGCAGGTATTTTAATTGCATGAGTGTGTCTAAGTTCAAAAAAACCTTAGAGAGGGTATTTTTCTCTTTATTCTTTTCACAGAGAGGATTCTGTGATAAATGTCCTCACATCAGCAACATTCTGGAAAGGGGAGTAGGTTAAATGCAGCTTTTTAAAGCCACCATCTCTGCCCAAAGTGGCATACAGTAATCACCAAAACGCTGGCTGAAGGACACATAGAAAAGCAGACTCCATAAAGGAACAAGTATTGTAACTCTTTTTATCTGTCTAGAAGCTCCCCATGAGGCTCTTCTCTGAGGGTTGTCCTGTCTTCCTTTTTCCAGATTGTGGAGTTGTAACCTGGAATCTTTCTAGTAGTTCCACATGCAGTTAATTCTCACCATTTTCTCATTATTTCTGAAATGTATATCTCTCAATTTTGTAAGAAACAGTGAGAGCAAAGCAAAATCCAAGAAAGATCTTAAGTGCAGGAACCCGCTGTGTTGGTGCATCCCCACCCTCCCTTCCACTGCCCTGTCCCTTCTCAAAGTGACCGAAAACGTTCATCCATGACATCAGCCACAGGGTGGACTCCAGACTCTGATTTGGTGCCCAATTTTTTTACTAAAGGAATAGGGACAGTCAGCTGTCTCATGGGGTGACAGAGCATCCAGTGTTCGAGGCAGAGAGCCCAACTTAAGTCACCAAGCCAAATCGCCAAACAGGAACGTGCTGGGGGAAATCTCATGCCTTTCTAGGGTGACAGCACCTTGTGAAAAGTGAATCAGCTAAGTGAAAAGACAGGAAGCTTGTACACTCAGTATCCTGAGCCCTGAAATAATACCTTTTGAAAGCAGGAAAGAAAGGTTCAGTCTTCACTGGAGCAGGATCACTAGGTGGTGATGGTATCACCAGTACATTTGAAAGGTTGGATCACCCCAGAACTGGGTCACAGAAATTAACCTCTTCCTCAGCCCAAGGAGGGATCCAAATCCATGCCAATTTGAATATCACCCACACCTTTTGAGGCTATATAGCAATTCAAGAAGGAAGACATTCCACCTCTCTCGAAGAACATGAGAGGAAGCAATCCTTTCTTTTCTTGTTAGCAGTGGAAAGTCATTTATCCTTGTCTCTGCTCTCAATCCTAGTTATCTAATTTATTCACAAATGTAAATGCTACCTACAGAGGAGAAAATGACACCTCCTCTTGATGTCCTGTAGGAGAGCACTGCTGCCAGCATAAAATTTGTGGAGAGATCAGAGTTCTCAGTATATATGAGACATTCTCAGCATAGACAAATTGATAAAGCCCTTAGGGGGATTTAAAAGAAAAAAATGATTTCTGGATGCTAGTCAATCTGAGACATAATTGAGATATATCTCCTGCCAAGACTCAGATGTCACCAAATCTGAATTTATCTTTTTCACCATTTAAATAACCCAGTTCACACACCCCAAACCTCCAGATATTGAAGAATTATTTTCCCAAAACTGTTATTTTTTCTTTCAAGAAAGGAATAGGAAGCATAGAAGACAAAGATGTCCCACAATAAAAGCTATACAACAATGTAAAAAATCCCTCCATACTATTATAGTTTGAGAGAATAGAAGCACTTGAAAAAACGGGCATAAACTCAGGAGTAATCAAGGAAGGGAGCAAACCTTCAGCTTCAGCTGTTACCAGTGAACATGATGAAACATGTTCACATCTCACAGGATGAGCAGATGGGCACAGTGTCTCAGGGGTATAGATATGCTAAACTGTAAATTGCTATCCATGATTTGGAAACAGAATTTAAGAGATTTCTGAGGGAGAGGAAAAAAAAGGTGGAAATGAGAACAAAATTTCTCATAATTGGAGAGTTGAAGCTCTGAAAGTCTTTTCAGTAGCCAAACCTGGAGCTTCATAAATTAGTGAAGGGGACTAAGGACTGGACTGAAATAACCCTAGATATCCTTAGCAGTTCCCAGGTTTATCTTTTTAAACCAGGGAACAGAGAGTCAACAAAATCCTTCAGAGGCAAATCACAATGACCCTTCTGTGGAACCAAAAATACTGTTAGAATACAAGAACTTTTCAGCCAGATCAAATAATAAGGCAGACACAGCCAAATTTTGCTTCCAGTTCTTCAGATTTCCCATTACATATGGGTGAAGTTCCCAGTCCTGGCTGTAGTCTGTAATTAATATGTTTCAAGCAAGTTTTGGACCATCTCCTTATTTTCTGCATGGTCTCATAGAGGCACGAGGCACTCAAAATGAGTGGGAACATTTTGCTACATTTTACTCAAAAGTGGATGCTGACAGCGATCCTCCATGTCCTGGCCCTGCCACTCTTACAATGAGAAGCCTGCAGTGCCAGACCATGGGACTGCAAAGCCAGGGAAGCAGTAAAGTCTCACACACAGGGATGAGAAGGATGCCTTCTCTGCAATGAGTGCTTCCTCTTTCTGCTGAAATAATGCCACAAAAATGCATTTGAAACATAATTTTCCTTGCACTAGCACCAGGGCATGTAGCCAAAATGTGGTTCTCTTAGTTTCTGTTCTGGTGCATCAGGAAAAGCGAATTATGGTGCTTGTATCTTCCCCGCCCCCACCCCGCCCAATAGAGCTGCTAGAAAATGGGGGCTTTGTTCCTGGAAGGAGTGTTCTGAAAGATAAAGCTGGTACTGCCCAAGCTCCTTGGAACACTTTCAGGTCACTGCAAACAACCTGATCTTACTTTGAATCAATGACTTGAGATTAATAAAATTTCAGCGGGTAGGAACACCATAGGTAGAATGACCATGTGAACCTAGTAGCAATCCTACAGGGATAATAATACCAGAAATTTGTGTTATCCTTTGAGTTTGTTTTCTTTTTAAAAATTATTTAAATAAAAGCAAACCCTTTTCCGGGGAAACCAAAATAATCAAGAGATCTCTCAAGGCTTCTTGATTTTCTCTTTGAAGATAAATAGGGTGCTTTTATGGTCATATACAGAGTCTTCTGCTAAGTAACTTCAGCCCGTTGGAGACACTGATGGTCTCTGAAAACACCCAAAGGGACAGGAAGCCAGCTTTAATCATTGGCAGATAATACACAGTGCAACACAGAAAGGCTGGGGAGAATAATTCTACATGAGAAGGAGAAAGTACTGTATTCCTTACAATTATCCATCTTCAAAGGAAATAAAGGCTTTGGTGGTATAAAAAAAATAACAGTGGTGCTGTAGTTATGCCATATTTGCTGTATCCTGTATGAATTAATTTCATTCAAGTATGAACTGTGCTTGTGGCTTTCTAATTTACATTATGTTGCTGAACAATTTTTTATAGTGCCTTTTGAGAAGAACTTGGAGTTTTAGACAAATTGAATATTGTTCTCTCTTTCATGGAGATCATCCAGAGCCAGCCAATGATGCAGTTTTTTATAGCCCTTTTAAAATTTCATCTTATTTTTAGAGTGTAGAACTTTTTTTTTATCAGTTGGAGCCCATTCTTTTGCCGAGACACATTGTTTGAGAAATCACAAGTGGCTTCACATAAACACTCAGGAAGGATCAGAGACTGGGAAAGCTGTAGAGACTGTAGGAAAATCTGAGGCTGGAGCATAGCACTGTACTGCAATGCAATAGGTTACAGCATATATCAGATTAACTGAAAGAGGCACTTGCTGTTCAGTGTACCACATGTCTTTGCCATACTTGTGGTTTTGGGAAGGGAAAGGGAGAGCTGGGAGCTGCATTTGCTGCAGAATGTGGCAATAACAGCAAGACACAAAGAAACAAATTTGCTGTGCTCAGCCATGATGGAGGAATACTGCTGCTTCCCTGGGCGGAGGACAACCATCTGCTGCCTCTCACAAAATGCAAGCCCTTCCATGTGGGCTCCAGTTCCAGTCTTTAAATTCCCAAACCCTCTGACACTAGGGAAGGGAAAGGACTGGGGAATAGAAGCCTTAAGCCTGACCCCATTGAGGGTTTTTTCCCCTCTCATGGACATCCCCAGACTGAGGACCACAGAGAGAGTCTCTGGAGAAGGCAAACTTGGTTTGTTTGTTGCAACTTTCTGGCGGTCACTATCCCATCACTCTCCATCTACAGCATATGGTTCTCACATCCATTTTCACTTGCCTCTGGAGACTACATTGCCCCCTGCTGTAGAAACAGTTGTCTGTGACAAGGACAGCAGCAAGTATACTGTCATAGGTGTCTGGGTAGCTACTTCTCTAGGTCTCATAGCACGCTCTCTGGTACTAGGAATAGTAAATTCCTNAATAAAAAAAAAAAAATTTAAAAAAAAAAAAAAAAAAAAAAAAAATGGAGGCACAGAAATCTGCCTCACCAGGGCTTCTGAGGCCAGACATGTGAGCTGGGCAGCTCAGGAGAAGTGCAGCTCTGTCCACATAGTGCTACACCCATGTAAATAAAGCCAAGTAATCAAGTGCTGTCACACAGATCTGCCTCAGATGTCTGTACGCCTAAGGCAATCTGAACCTTTGATAATCTTCCCCAAAACAATAAGGAGCTATTGAGAATGTCTCGTACATTAATCCCCAAAGCAGACCAACCCAGGAGTGTCACAACCCAGTTTGTGGAGGAGGAACAAGAACTTCAAAGCCCTGCAGAAGGCTGTGGGCAAGGCAGTACCTGGTTTCAAGGCTGCCTGATGGAGCCCTCTGCCCTGAAGAGGGGTGCAGGCCTGTAGGTGGCTTGGGAGAGCAATGGATGCCAAAGTGCAGGAGCTGGAGAGTCAAGCTGCCACCATGACCTGCTAACACAGTAAATCAAGGCAGTTTATCTGAAGACCCTGTGGTTTCAGCTCTTTTGTTCATTTGGTGCCCATGGTAATTTGTCTAAAGTCTGAAGTTTGCCATTTGGTAATTTTTGCATAGCTAACGAGAATATACCCAAGCCCTCTACATCCTGTAGTTCTCTTTCTGTGTTTAGTTACCCCAGAAACTCTGTCTTCCAAATGTAATTACTAGAGAGCCTCTAAAACACAAGATATTTACAGTATGTACAGCACAGACTAATATTTACTAGTGAAATGAATTAAACTTTTTTTTATCAGAGTATGAAATTCACCAGATTTCTTCAGATAACCATTCACTGGTCTGTTTGGTCCTATGGGAGTAATCTATGAAATTCCCATCAACTAAACAAGAAGCACATAAAAAAGCTGTTTACCACTCACACTCCACTTATCTTCTGAAGTAAGTGATGCTCAAGTCTATGTGATCAGTAACTCCACAAGTAGGAGTCTTTCTCTGAAGTGTGTTAAAGAAAACCCCCACACTTTATTCTCTCTTACTTGGTTCACAATCAGAGGCAGGTTATTTTTTTTTTTCTCTCTATCAAAGAGTAAAAAAAACTGTCAGAAGTACCAGCACCATTTTCCATCTGCAATATATGTGCTCAATTCGTTGCTGTTGAACCCCAGACCATCGTTGCAGTATGAACCTAAGCAATAGCTCAGCTGAGCATTTTGCTGCAAACAATACACCATAGGCTGGGAGGACTTTTCTGCACAGAGTAAAAGGACATCTGGTGGCTGCTTTACAGGAGGACTCGCTGCACCTTCTTTATCACACTTCTGCACCTGTGATCTCTCTTCATTACTTCATCTTCCTCTCTTCAGATGCAAGTTATTATGAATTGTTCAGGAATATTACATAATGTCTTCTACTAATAAGAATTTAGTTTAGGTGGAATTTAGTTCCACCCACAGATGGAACCTGGTATTAGATGAAGCAATGTTATCTATCTGCCCTGACAGGTTTGTGAAGTGTGAGCAATTCTTTTATGGACTTGAAGCAGTTTTATCTGCTAATAGCACACACAGTTGCAGAGGATCACTCAGCATTGTATTTTGATTGCCAAGTCTTTGGCCTGAGACCATCTCTTGTATAAGCAGAGTCTAAAGCACTAGAGAACCTCTTTTTGTCTGTGTCCTCCAGATACTTCTGGGATGGAAATTCTAAATATTATCAGTCCACAAGACTGAATTATTCCTGAGCTCTTCCACTCCATAAAGTTGGTGTTGTGCCAATTGCTTTACAAAGTTAAATCTTTGTACCTTTACTACGAAAGCACAAGGAAAAAGTTAAAACTACATGCCCAAGGAGAAACACAAACACACAGACATGATGTTTACAGAAATACTGAGCTGAGAAAACTCAGCTGCTGCCTGTCTCTAAAGCCCACAGTCATTGAATCTTCTGTTGTCAGACCACCAACCACCTACAGCACTCCAGCCCTACTTCCAGTTTCCATCAACGCATCCAACCATTGCCAGCAGGGTGCTGGCCAGGTTCCCCATTGCCTCACTCTTTGGTGAGCACTGCAGACACAGAGATGAAGACATGAACCAGTGAGTTCCTCAGCTCCAGGAAAGGAACCAGAATGAAGAGTCACAGTGGGAACAGGTACTTCAGCTGCTGAAACAACCTACAATCCTGCATCAAAGGAGCATGTGTTGGCATGTTCTCATGTGGGCTCTGGTCTCCTTACTGCCGCAGTTAGAAATTTACCATGATGACTGTCTCAGTTCTCTTTAAGGAACAGGAGACAAATGTTGAGCTCTGAGCTGGCTGGCATAGCCAGAGGGGGGAGGATTCAGCTCCTAAGACCAAGCCACAGATGCGACACATCACTGCCCCCATCCTGCTCTTCACAGCCCTGTTGTCTACACACAGCTCAGGAAAATCTGCATCTCAGTTACTCAGCACAGATACTGTGACACAGATAGAGATACTCCTTTGGCTCCTGGGTGAGGCTGGTCACCTTAGTAAAGGGGTGGAGAGCTCTGCAACTGGAGGAATAACTAAAACCAGGTTTTGTAGCACTGGGTTTTTTTATGCCTTTGGAGAGTTCAGCCCTGCCTCTGTTCAGCTGTTAGTGCTTGACACAGATCTTCCAGCCATGTGAATCAAATTGTCATTGAATCTAGTCATTTCAAATCAGATCAAGCATGAGTCTTAAAATTAAAATACATAAAATCAATAGAAGTATTTTACTATTGTACTCTTGATGCCTTAAGCTTTAGCTTTCATATTTGCAGATTCTATGTTACCTAGGTATGTAGTTTTGAGCCTCATATTAAGTGCCAGTAAGCTTTCTTCACAGGGTAGGTAGACAAAACAAATCCCTTTTGCTGAACACCAAGGACAACTCTAAGGCCCGAAAACATAAACAATGGTGGACTGAAGGGAGGAACAAGAAGGATGGGACCTCACAACCTGAAGCTGTAATTGGACAATTAAACCCCAATATGCAAATGGACCAAAACTGATAAAAATGTAAGATCTCGTGACCGGGCGGGTTTTTGGGTGCAGCGTGTTCGTAGTGGTCTCGGGGTGCAGCCTTGGTCGGGCTTCGGTCCCGTCCAAGGTGAATCCTGGAGGCCTGACAATAAATACCTATTTTATTCTCTAGCTCCGTCCAGTCTCTGTTTCAGGTCAGCCTTCTAGGCAACACTCTCGGGATTATTTCAGAGATGCAGTTACAGATTTCTGTTCAGTGTGGCTGACCTGATTTACTAAAGAATTTTGCTGGTTTAAAACTGTCCTCTGTTGCCACACATAAGATCTAGCTATGCACTCCTCCAGATCCTAATTTTTATCAATTTCTGGGTATTTTTTGTGCCACACCCTGGAGCCCATCTACCATTCTGCAACACAAAGAGCTGGTGCTTGCAAAGGATGTGGAAGCAGAAAGAAAATGGTGGATACAACAAAGGAGAAACTTGTAAGACCATTACCTCCTATAGCTGCAAACATCTCTTAGTGTTGCACAGCAAGGCACCAGCCTAATTCCATTCAAGTTTTGTAGAAATGATGGATGGAAGAAGTAAAATGGAGGGTCTGATGACTATCTATTGACACAGCTTTTTGTTGTGCTTGTAAACTGGGGATTATCTAGCAGCTCCTGGAGAGGACCATGCACATCATTCACTTACAGGAAATACTTGCTTACTCTTAGGACCACGGTGTTAGTGGGCTTTGCCCATAATAATGACAGATGTGATGTGTCCCTTTGTGATTACTGTGGTGTTTTATAGCAGAGGAGGTAAGGTGAGGGAATCCTGCAGGTCATACACTCGAAAGAAGTTAGTACCGAGGAACTTTTTCAAGCAGAACTCAGTGGCCTTTGCAAGGACTTTTCTTTACTTCCAACTATGCCAAGTCACTGTTTTGGTGCAGCAGAGGGAAAAACCAAGCCAGAGAGTGCAACAACAAAACTAACAACAAATAAGCACAGTTTTCAAAATAATGATTGGTGGCAGAGTAAGAAAGAGTGAGTAAATTGCTGTAGGACAGGATTTATCAGACTTTTGAAGATGGAGTGTATCTTGAAGAAATTTTTACAGATGTTCCTCCTAGAGAATGCATTAAAGAAAATGTACAAATGGCCATACTGGGTCAAACCAAAGGTTTCTCTTGCCTGATATGCCATTCTCAGCAGCAACATGAGCAAGTTCTTGGGATGAGAGCAGGAGGTTTTGCATGGTACATCCTCTGAATCCTCTCCCAGACTCAACATATTTCAATCTCAAAGAACTTCCTGATTATTATGATGTTTAATATATTTATTAACCCTCTGGTACGTGGAGTAGCTGGAGTACATGGGCATATGGAGTTCTCTTCCATGTGCCTATGACATAAAGAAAAGTTTCAGCTTCCACTGCATCCTTTGGCAGCAAGTGACACCAGTCTAATGCCTTCTGTGTCAAGAACATTTCTATTTGCTTTGAACCCAGAGCTACAGAACAATCCTCCCATTATATCAGATAATTCTACTTGAAAAAAAAAAAATAATGAGAATGATAGTTATACATGAGACCCAAAGTAAACTAAGAGCCAAATATGGAAGATGCCAGTCTGCCTAGGTTGGCATTGAGTAGTCATGATAATTCTGTACCACTTGAAGTGTAAATATGGTTGGAAGGGTCAGCAGTGCAAGACCAGCCTGAGATTTGACAGTGTGAAATGCAGCAGAACAGTGAGGAATAAAAGAATGTAACTTTTAGCTAAACTAAAGATTAATCACTTTAGATGCTGCTACAAGGAAGCTGTGACTGAGATGAGGAATCTGTCAATGGGCAGTCAGAAGGAGAAGGGCAGTTATTGCCTCAAGTGGATCTGGCACTGACTGAAGAATTTTTTAGTTCCCATCGAGTTCATCCAATTCCCATTTCCTGCATTAGACATTCCTGCCCCTGAGTTTTGCCAAGCAGCAGATTCATTACTTGCAGACTGCATCTGAACTCAAGAGGCAGGTATGTCCCAGCAAAGCATTTGTGGACACAGGGAGTGGGGTAAAAAATGACAGCAAACCATGTAGCAACAAGAGAAGAAAAAAGAAAAAAAAAAAAAAAATTCAAATCTCCCAATTTTTGACATCCCTAAATGCAGGTAGACAACAATGCCCACAAGGAACTCTTCCACAACATGGGAAATTGTAACAAACAAGGCAAAAATCCTGAGCTGCACCTCAGCAACCCCAGTGACAGGTATATAAAATCACACTCCCCTCACAGGAGCTTTTTTATGCTTCTCTCTGCTGCCACAGCAGAGAACTCTGCAGCTTTACGTCCACCATTTCCTGATCGGGAGAGATGCTTATAGATCATGGGGAACCTATTTGTCCTTGAAACAGCTTTTTGCCAATCAATTTCATTGGCATTATGGGACCATGTCATTGTAGCAGAAGCTAGCCAGCTCTTTGCTTGTTTGAAGCACATTGATCTCACCAAATATACTGAATTAACCCACAGTCCAAAATCAATGGATGAAACCCCCAAATACTCATGCATCCTCTTACAAAAGTGAGTGGCAGCAACATTCCAGAGGGAATGCAATTCTATTTACCGTTGAAAAGATCCCAGCAATGAAAGACCTGACTGTAGTCCAAGTCTAGTGGACTTTGTTTAAATACAGACACCAGCCCTGGAACACAGCATCTCCTGTCACAACTGGTGTAACAAAAATGCCAACTTTGGTGGATTGTCTAATCTTTATCTCACACATCAGATAGACCAAGAGCGAATGGAGTAGTTCATATAAATCTTCACCTTTAAGAAAGCAAGTTAGCAGAAAAAAAAAATTACTAAATTAACCTGGAGGCGGTAGTAAAAATTAATAAATCTACACTTCTGGGTTTCTTTTTCCTTTTTTTTTCTTTTTTCTGGCAATACTGTAACGTGAAAGCCAGTTGAGGCATCGCCACAAAAAAAATATGAGTGGGGATACTTTTGCTCCTGAAGGAAAGCAGGAAACAAATTAAATGGTTGTGAAGTTTTAAATTTTATTTGGGTATACAAAGACAAAACATGGCATCAGATGTGTTCCAGCCTCACAGATCCCTGCATGTGATAGATTTCTCCAGCCTTGAAAGTACTGTGATGCACTGGGATGCCCATGGCTCAGACCCTGGTGGCTTCTGCCTACAGGCTCCCTGCACCTGCATTTGGGTCAGATCTGGCACTGGATTTAAAATAATCCAAATTATTTATGTCCTTCTTGTTATTACTCAAATGTTTATTCATTATTCTAATTGAAAAATGCAGAGTAACAGCATTGTAAGTCTTTGGAAATGTGTCTATGTGACTCTAGTTTTTTTGCTTCCTTTGGCTTTCCTTCTTCCTTTATAATACTTCCATATTACTACTCAAGCTTAGCGTTTTGGTTAAAATGAGAGCAATTTTTGCATGAATCTGCAAAATTGATCCTGTGAGTCTCTACTGGCAGCCACTCACAATCAGACTTGATGCACCCTAATGCTGGAAATGCACTTACCTAAATTAGATATCCCATTGCAGCAGAGCTCACTGATAGCGGGGCAGATCAGCACTGCCTGCACCCTGGGAATCAGCTGGCTACTCCTTATCTTGCAGGAGATTGAATTTGTGACATTTTTTATTCAAAGGCTCAGCTGTCAAGATGCCAGAATTGTTTGTCAAGTCAGCTTCAAGAATAATGGCAAATCCCTGACATTCTCAAATGGGTTTGAAGGTTCACTGTAGCAAAGCTGTTTTACAGAGCCCGTTCTTTATTACAGTCCTTACCTCTACATCTTCGTTTTCCCAGCCACTTCGAAGGCAGTGAAAATAAGGCAGCTACCTGCCTAATCCATTCCATACACTGAATGATTTTGCAAGCTCAGCAAGATTGTATTGCCTGCAGAAACTCTCTTCTGAAATAAACCTTTTCTTCTGTAAAAACTATTAGTGCATTTGCATACTTCCTTTCAGAAGCATTGAGGGAACTACGCCTGGGAAAAAAAAAGTAATAAAGGAAGAGTTTTTCTGCGTTAATAGCCTATCTGCACTGCACAGGTAAAATTTGTGCTGGTTCTTTCTCTTGCCATGATACCACTTTGCAGCTAAGCTGACCTGTTAGCCTGCATGGAGAGGGACTGAGTTGGCATGTGCCAGCTCCTCTAAGGAGCTTTGGAAAAGGGGCAAACCCCTGACCCTACAGGAGAACGCTCAACCATGCAGCTTTAGTGTCCAGAACGCCTCTCCAACAGCCCCTGCAGTCACAGCTCTGCATGTTCAAGGGTGCCAGCATGGCTCCTGCAGCTGGTGGCCCTTCCCTGGTGCCATGGTGCTGTGCAATGACATGGAACACACCGAATCGACAGAAAATCCTTTCTCTGCAGCAGCTGCTTTTACCAACAGCTGGATTGCCACAGCAATGTCACTAAATAGATCTGGGGCAGAGGGGCTCTCTCTTTGGCTCTGCATTGCTGGAATTCTGAGTGTTAGCTTTTCAAGCACAGGTCTCTGCTTGACTGGATAGAAAATAAACCTAAAACCAACTTCTAACACTCTCCTTGGCTTGGGGAAGTGGAACACCAGACACCAGTGAGCCCCAAATGTAGCAAAATGCTTTCATTTAGGCTCATGTCCTACTGAATGAAGGCTTCGTCAAGGCACAAAATGCATAAATGTTTTAGTGCAGTGAATGAGAGCATTCCTGATGTGGGAAGGGTTGTGGTGACTGCTCTATATTGCCACCTAGGAATCTGTGTTCACATCACAGCCTGAGCCTTCAAAGTTTGCCAATTTATGTGCCAACACGTCGGATCTATACAAAACACAAAGAGGAGCCCCACTAAAAAATAATCTTTGTTTTCACACCATATTTGAAATGCAGAGATGCAGCAAAGCCTTCTTTGCTGTGAAGGTCTTACTCACCGTGCTTTTTGTGATAAGTATGAATCTGCATGGATCTGTAACGAAACTCAAGTCCAGAACAATGTGTCCTTATTTTTGACCCTGAAAGTGGCATCTGACGTTTTTTGTCTGCTGGCTGCTGGTGTGTGCCGGGCACAGAACTCTGAGTGTTGTGCCCTACCTGACCAGTGACAGGAAGACAGGCACAGGTGAAGTTTCCAGAAAGAAAAAAAAAGAATGGCCTCAGATCAACACTAAAGCTCTGTCAAGACCAAAACTTGCAGATTTTGAGGGAAGGCATGAAGTAGATTTCGATGGGGAAAGCCTAAAATTTGGGTAGCAAATAACCCAAACTCCTTCTGCAAAATCTTCCATTGAAAAGGCAGCTATCGTTTTCGTCCTCTGCATCAGTTAGCTACTCCTTAGCTTCTTTCCTGAACTGTAGCATTCAATATTTGGAGCAGATATAAAAGACCTTTACGAGTCTACAAGCATACTTAATCACCATTAAGTTGATTCCCCAGACAGAAAAATAAAGTGTGCTGTTTGTGTTGGATGACAGAGCTGGATTCAACATGAATCAAATTGTACTGGTTTTATCAAGCCACCAAGCTACTGCAACATCCAGGTGATCAAGAGTTCAGCACTCAGAAGGTACCCCAGGACATGCCCAGATATTATCGATGCATCTATTATTAAAAAAAATAAAATAAAATAAAATAAAATAAAATAAAATAAAATAAAATAAAAAGGTGAGCAATTTTGAAAGTCCAACCCTGTATCAGGAATCCTGGAAATGTGCTGCTGGTTTGGCAGTGATCCTTCTCTGAAGAGAAGCTCTTCAGAGACCTGCATTCCAATTTCCCTAAGTTAAGCAATTTCTTCCATGGTACCAGGCAAACACTCCCCAGACTCTTTTCTTTTGGAAAATATTGTAAATCCCAGGGCCAAAAATATGTGGCTCTGCACTCAGTTGTGGTGTGTTTTGTGTGCATCAGCCTTCTTATATTCAATGAAGAATCAGAATCAGTGGCCTCTTGGCCACTATGCTTAAGGAAACATAGGTTTTTTTCCTGTAGAATTGTGATAAGGAAATATTTAGCTGGTTTTCATGCTTGTAATAACATATTTTGTTGGACATTTTGTCTGTGCTCCTGAATGTTCACTCACTCAAGAAGATGCATTGACAAAGGGAACCTCTCCACCCTTCAGATCCCAGGTTAGCCTGTGGTTTGAGAAACAGAAGGGAAAATCCATATTCTACCTTTTAACCAGGTGTACATGGTTTGGAATTAAACTAACCAGAAAGACAAATTTGTAGTGATACTCTGAAGACAAAAAATGAACTTAACAGAATTAAGACAATTCAAGACATGAGGAGTTAGTGTGATATACACTGCAGCCGTTAGCTGTTTTTATCTACTGATGATACTGATCATTATTTACAGCAGCTGGTAAACCTGACTGGTTTACTATTATGGCCAGTTCCAACTCATTATTCTCTCTCATTTCAGGTAAGAAATGGTCTGTGACTTTAGAAGTTATTGCTCTTTATCAGAGAAATCGTGAATTCTGTTAAAGAATTGTTGGGATCTTCTTGTTTTGCCAGGAACAAAATCAACAGCACCTAATAAAAAAAGTACTGTAATTTTGAGAACAGAGTTGACGTTGCTTTTACTAGATAAAAGACAAACTTATTAACAAGATTATTGTGCCCAGAGCAAAATCTTTTACAACTGACCAGTAAAAAAAAAAAAAAAACAAAAAAAAACGATCACAGAACCACAAAGAATAGATCCAGCCATCTTTCCCCCAGCCAGCTTGTTCACTCAGCCTCTCTCCTTCATGTGCACTGCTCTTCCAGAGCCCAATTTCAAGTGCATTCACTGCAGACTCACCTCACTCTTCAGCCATTGCTTTCCAATGCTGTCACTGTTTTTCATGCAAGAACATTTTTCTTTTTGGCAAACTATTGCATATGCCCCATCCATCCTAATTTGTAGCTCACATATTTTCCCCATCCATCTTTATGCCATCATATGTACCTCTTTAAGCATTGTTTTCATGCTCTGTACCTGGGTTTTAATCTCAGGCTGCCTCTCTTCTATTCAAACACAATGTCCAGCACTGAAGTGTGACTGGCTCTCTTAAGTCTCAACCTCTAAAAAAACTGAGCCTGGCTCAACGGCAAGTTTATAGCCTTATTACTTAAAATGTTGTTACTATGGAAAGATCTCCTGGTTCTGTGTGTATAATAAATCCCCACAGGGGCAGGCACAGCCGGGTTTCAGTGCTGGCTGTCTGGCAGAGCACAGGCCCTCACTCCGGCGCCTGTTCCGTGCACAGCCCAGCTCCACAGGACACTGGTACAGCCTGGGCACAGCTCCACGAGAAGCTGGGACACGGCCAGGGCTGAGCTATATAGGGATCTGGGATGCAGGGAGCTGGTGGGCAGAAACATGCACAAAGGTAGAAAGAAGCAATCTGGACATACAAGATCCTGCTGGTCCATCCCTTCCCTGCCCTTCTGGAAAAAAAAAAAAAAAAAAAGTAGCAGAAGCCTCTGTGGCAAGCACTCCACCACTTGCAGAGATTTTCAGGATGGACACTGGAATAAAGATTTGGGAGATACAGCAGCAATAAAGGATGAGAAAAGAGGGCCTGTGCATGCTCATCAGTTCCTGACAGGGTGGGGTTGAAGTGAAAAGCTTCCTGATGACCTTCAACAAGCAACTGAAGCATGAATATGGTAGCTAATTGAGAGCAGAGCTGATTGCCTCCACTGCACTTAGAGACTCCAGTTAGAAAAACACAGAAGAAACCTCAAAGCAATATGTGAAATTATACAGGACATAGGCAGAGAGGGTTAAGATGTTAACCCTTCACCATGATAAGCAGCAAAATGCTCAAACATTAATTTAGAGACCAGAGCTGAAGGGCTTGCACCTTTTTGCCTACGAAAACCTTTGCAGCAAAAAGGCATTTTTGCAGCAAACAAAATTACAAGAGGCTATTAAACACTGGCGGTAAACTATCCCTGGACATTTGCAGGGGTCTGGAGGGTTGGTTAGTAAACTGTAAAATTTCTTTCATTTTCAGATGGTTCTTTGTAGGTTCCTGCAAATTTTCCCCGTGGAAGTGATGGCAAATAGAAGATTAGAGATGTATCCTAGAAATCTAGGATTTAGAAATATCCTTAGAAATTCTAACTGTACCTGCCTCAAAATAAACTGTCGCCTCTTTAATTTCTTAGAGAGAAGGATGCATTTCAAAAAAGATAGCCAGCCTGGCTTTTGTTCCCCTGTTGCACGTGTGTTTGTGTGCGTGCATGTGCGCGTACGTGCACGTCCAGGAGTGCTGCAGCAGGTGTTACTCAAGGATGTGTTGACACTGAAATTCCTGTTTATTCTCAAAGCCATCATTGTGCATCAGGTTCATTTATTATCTGACAACAAGGATGGTTTCCTTCTCTAAATCAACCTGCAGGCACATTTGTGTGGAGCTCTAAGATGAATTCAGCAATAACCACTAAACACAGCCCGGTCTGGCACAACTCAGTTTCAGCCATGGGCATATTATGTACCTTTCATCCAAAGCAAACAGGTAAAAATTAATTCTTAAGTCACCTCCTAGAGCTGCCATGCGACACAGATGGTAATACAAATACTTAACATTGTAAAATGAAATTAATATTACGTCCTTTAATAATGCAGTCATTTTATAATAGAACTATTAATAATGAACATCATCTTGCTTTTATTAATTCTAGAGCTATAACAGTTACACCAGTGACATTAAATCATCTTAAATATGTAACCAAAAAAATCACCACCGAGAACCACAGAAATTTTGAGCTGTACTGATGTCCCAGCACTTCAGAATCCTGTATTCCATTGTCTGTCCTTAGTCCCTCTGTCCATAACAGTACTTATAGTGTGTGGTCACATGCTGAGGAAACTTGGATGGTATAAAGGCACAAGAATAACTATAAATGAAGCAAAAATGAGCACCCTGGAGTAGCAACAATAAGAAAACCAGAAGGCTTTTGGAAAGCAGTGCATTTTATTCCCACATCTCATTCTACCATCTTCCACTGACAATATTAAAATACCTCAGCACGAGGCAGTATTTTTATTTTATTGTGCGACAGTGTCTGTTACTGAAAAACTGGATTGCATTTGCCAAATTCCCATTTTAATTTAGGGAATTTACAGGTAAAAACAGAACACAATATAATCACATTTTGACTATACATGCAAATGTACAACATTGTAACAGCAGCTTTTTTAATAGTCAAAACTGTTTGAATTTCCACAAAATTCTACTAATAATTTAACAACAGTAAGTGGCAAAACATTTAAACTCCTCCCCAGGAAAAAGTCCCAAAACAAGAGTCCAGTGAGAGAGCTTCCTACAGCATGTGTCAAACACGGTGTGTGCACTATGGGATCTAAGACTGGCATCCAGGTGGTAAGAAGACCCACATTTTTTGTGGACAGAAAACACTGAGCACAGTGAGGACAGATCAGAATTGTGGGTTTCTCTCCAGCCATCAGTGTGATTACAATGCAGTTCAATATCGAAATGAGTTCAGTAATACAGCAACTATAAGTCATAGGCACAAACTTCTTTAGTCTAGGATGCATTTGAAAAACTAACAAAAGCCCTATTATATTAGCCAAGAAACAATAAAGAGTACTTTTATTGAAAAGATCCCATATGGAGCTTGAACAGAAGGTAAACGTATTTTGGCGTACAGCCAGTACCTCTTAAACACAAGCTATACATAACATGTGATGTACAGAGCTCTGTGCCCTGTCCCCCAGCTCAGCAGCTACAGGCTTTTAGCATAAATGTTCTTTTAGCCATCTCTTTCAAAATTCATGGGTGATGCCAGGTCAGCCAACTTCTGCAATCATTCCGAAAACACACTGCCACAGCACCTGATGTTTCTGCCTGCATTTATTGACAAGAACCTAAAGCTCCCCCAGAGAGCAGTTTTGCAAATATTCCCTGCTGGGCAAATTGCTCACTTCAGACTGAATGCGCTGTGAGACTAATGCTGCCTGCTCGGCTGGAGAGAGAACTGGGCTAGGCACTGGTTAATTAGGGCTGTGGGAATAATTAATTTTCAGTTCAGTGGCTTAATAGATAATAATAAATAATTATTAATAACAACAATAACAATATTAAAACCAACAACAACAACAAACTTGGTTCATTTTTTCAGAACATGATAACAACTTGTTTCAGTCTGTTTTCAAGGTGGCCCCAATGGCTGCAGCACCCTTTTGGGGTGAGAAATACTCACAGTCAAATCTTTTCTCTATCTAGTCTGAGGAAAGGTTCCACCCAAGTACTCCCACCTACCAAAAGGCGAAGAAACACTCAAACATTTGTTTCCACAGTCTTTCCAGTTAAACAGATGTGGGACAAAATACTAGCATACTCAGCAGAGGCCTCGCTGGAGTGCCTGCTTCCCACTTCCCACATGAACACCTGAGTGTCCAAGGGGAGAGGCAGCTCTGCCCCTCACAGCCCATGGGGACAGGGACAGTCTGGGCACTGGGGAGCTGCTTCTATCAAAGCCATGGATGCCCTCGTGCTGAACACACCGAGCATCCCGTTCTCCAAGCACTCGGCCATGGGATCTGACAGAGCACCGGGCAGCTCCTGCTGCCTGCTCGCACTTTGTTCCACTGGACAGGGACAGCACAGGGACAGCGAGGGTGGATATGCACAAAGCCACGAACCAGCACATGTCCAGGATGCAGCAGAACTGTCCTGGAAATGCACCCCTGGGAATTTCAGAGTTGGTGACCCCAGCCCTGCTCTCAGCCTCTGCTTATGAGAGAATGAATGGAGAGGACACCTGGGTTCCAGTCCAGGCTCTGATTCATCCAGCTTTAGGGTACAAGGAGGGATAACACAAGGCACACACTTTCTCCCTAAATTTTTATAGCCCTCCCAAATCCAGTCAATACATACCAACATTTCCAAACTCTTTTATTTGAGTCAAGCTAATATTCCAAATGCTACGTGTAGTTAAAGCTCATAGATAAACACCTTTCTTTTGCCAATCAAAGCTTCTCAGAAGCTCAGATCTGGTTCTGCTTTCATGTACACCACCACAAGACTAAAGTATTTCTACTGAAGACACAAAGCACCCAAGTTAAACCAGGTCCAAGGCTTGGCCTGGAGGGCTTCAATTTGTCAGATAAGAGAGTGATTTTACACCAATATAGCTGAAGTGGCACGACCTCTAGCTCTGTTGCAATTGTATTGACACAGAGGAGCACAAAAAGTACAGTTAATACAAGCTTATATTGTAGGAATTAGTTATATAGAGTACCTATAATTGGATGGATACAGATACAGAAGCACATTGACAGAGCCTCCAAACGTGTTAAAATCACTAGGCTCCAGACACAATCTAAGGTATAGGCCACTGCTGTGTCACAGGCATTGCCAAGCATCTCAATGGCACTGGTGTCCCCTCAAATTTCTGGCTGCTAGGCAAGAACCCTGTGACTTCCCGTTACCCAGCTCTCTCTGTGTCTGCAGCAGAGTGTCAGCACCTTAGCTGAGGTGGGTCTAAAGTGACATATTGAAAGCAGCTGAAAGCAAGCCCAAAGCATGAGCAAACTATGACCTTTTGCTTTTTGACAATGAGGTAAAGTCATCCTGAATTATTTGGATTTGTAAGCACTGATGTGGAAATGTATGCTTTGCCTTCCCCCTGTACAGAAAACCAGGTGTCTGTCCTCAAGGATTAGGTTTTCAAATCTGCTTTTTAAGGGTTTGGTAGCTCTTCATTTTCTATCAAATAATCCTTCTTTATATAATTAGCACCCCTCACCAACCTCCAAACTCCAAGATAGGCTTCTTTCAGCGAGCTTCTGTTCACTTCTTGTGTGATGGTGGATTTTCCCTGAACCGCAAGTGCCTTGGCTGATTTCTCAGTGATGTCCTTCTCTTCCTCTCCACACTGTCTCTGCCCTGTGGATGATTCTTCCACCACTGCTTCCTCAGCCCCCTTCCCCTGGGAAATTGTCTCCATGGCAAACAGAGCTTGGTCTCCAGCCTGCCTTTTCCCCTCCTCTTCTCTAGCTTCTTTCTCCAGGTCCTCATAGTTGCTCTGCCGCTTGGTCTCAACATACTTGGCCACGCAGTAAATGATAGACCCCAAGGTGTTCACCACAACACCAGCTATAAATAACTTTGTGGGCTCCACATCATTGAATGCCACCATGCCTACTGTGATGGTGGCTATGCTCTTCACCACCCCCACAAAGCTGGTGGTCACAGCTGAGTTAATGTAGGTGCAGTGAAGGGTGGTAAAGTTCATGGCACAGCTAATCAGGACACAAGCAATAAAGATGCATACCATGGCAGGGTCCTTCCACCCCGGGAAGGACCAGACATTGATGGAATCCATGCTGGCAAAGGAGCAGATGATGAGGAAAGGGGTGGCCGAAACAGCGATGGCATACTGAGCTGTCAGGGGTCCGTATTCACTATCTACACTGGTTTTCTGAATGAGCACCAGGTAGGCAGCGTGTATCAGCACAGCCAGCACGCCTGTCACATAGCCCATAGCATCCCCAGTCAGGTCACCAGCTCCTGTCACAAGAGTCACAGAGAGAAATAAGCGTAGGTGTTTCATGTGAGACAGAAAGAGAGCACTATTTTAGACTAGAGGGATATTTAGGAAATAGGCATCCTTGCACTTTCCATAACTCCTAGGATTTGTCATGCTTGTCCCATGTCTTGCCTCCCAACAAATCACTTATCCATTTTTTAAACTGCAAACATATTGAGTGTTTTTCAACCCCCTCTAAATCCCACAGCCAAAATCAGATCGCCTTCTCCCTTTCGTGAAGACACTGTGAAAGATTTGTAGCTGAAACCGCACAATGGGATCCCTGAAGCAACAGCCTCCCTCCCGAGCCCCCTGTCAGCCTCTTTGCAGAATAAATTACACACTGTGCATGTGCTCTGTTGTCTGAGGCAGCTCCCAGTCCAGGAGTGCTGTTGGCCCACCCCACCTACACCTCGGCTGGAAAGCAACACGGGTCCTCCTGGCCCCAGAGAGCTGTATCTGACCCCTAAGCTTACCCTGCCCTTATAAAATCATACTTCCCCAGCAGGGCTGCAGTTGTCCCATGGGCTTGCAGCTGGTCCCAGAACATTACATCTACCCCTGTAGATGCACCCACCCGCCGTAAGAACAAACTTCCCTCCATAAGGTTGCACCTTCCCTAGTAGGGTTGCAATAAGGTTGCACCTACTCCCACAGGTTTACACCGACCCCCACAAGGATGCACCTATCTCCAAAAGGTTGTACCGAGCCCTGCAAGAATGTACCCATCAGAGCGGGGTTGCATCCACCCCTGCAAGGCTGCACCTGCCCGCCCGTGAGGCTGCATCTGCCTCCGTGGGGCCACAGCTGTCTCCCAGGACTGCACGTCCCCCGTATCCTCGCGTCTTTCTCCCGGGGCTGGCGCTGTCCTCCCGGTCCCGCACCCGAAGTTCGGATGGAGCGGCTGCCGCTGCGGCCGTCCGTCCCGTCCCGACCCGTCCCGTCCCGTCCCGTCCCGTCCCCTCGGTGCGGTCGCGCTCACCGGCCAGCGCGGCGCCGCAGGTGGTGATGAGGACGGCGACGAGGACGCCGGGCGAGGGCATGCCGTCGCGGAGCACCAGGGCGCCGGTGACCAGGGTGACGAGGGGCAGGCAGCGCTTGAAGACGACGTACATGGGGAGGCTGAGGCCGCGCAGCGACCACAGTGTGAGGGTGGACTGCAGGGTGGCCAGGGCGGCCACGGCGGCGAAGGGGCGCGCCAGGCGGGGCCCGAAGGGCGGCA
>VXBN01013639.1:1593574-1646218 GCA_013397395.1 Sinosuthora webbiana
CCCCGCGCCGCCCCCAGCGTGTCTCCCCTCCTATCCGCGTCCCCTCCCCGCCCCCGGTGAGTCCCCACGCCATCCCCAGTGTCTGCGTCGCCGCTGTCAGTGTCCCCCATCCCGCCGCGCCCGCCCCCTGTGTTTCCAGGCTCGCCCCACGGTATACCCCAGGGCGCTCCCGGCTCAGCGGGGATGGGAAGCCCCCGCGCTGTCCGCGTGCCCTCCCGACCCCGCTCGGGTGCAGGAGGACGGGCAGCGGGAGCGAGCACCGAGGTGTTTCCGCGCTGGGAAATGCCGCGGGGTGCCCGCAGCTCCGCAGCCGAGAGCCACCGGCCCGAAAATAACGTGGAAGAGCCGTGGGAAACCCCAGTTCTCCCGGAGCGGGGAGATCAGTGTACGTCCGCGCGTTCCCAAGCAAGGAGTTCTGCTTCTCCTGCTCCCCAAAAGTATACGGCCTCCCGGGAAAAAGAATCAACCGAGCCTGCCGGCAGCATCCCTCCCAGTGCGCCCCTCCTCCCTCGGCTTATCCGAGGGAGCGCCTTCTCAGGCTGCGAACGGCTGAGACGGGAACCGCTGCTAAGAAAAGCAGAGGGAACCGGGTTCCAGTAGAGGGAATTGCCTTGCGAAATCACCAAAAACTGGTAGCCACACAGCTGTCAAAAGTGATGTTTTAAAGCCTGGTAAAGCTTAAATAAGCTGATCGCATCTCTCGACTTTCCAGATGAAAGTTTTAACAGGAGATGGCAATAGACCGTATCGACTGTAAGGAAAAGGCAAAAAAGCACTTCTCTCGGGCAGCCAGGAGTCCTCCCCTCCTGCAGTGTCAGGCAACACAAGGGAAGGAAAAACTATACTTTTATTCAGAGCTGCTTTATAATCTTGAGCCTTCATTTAACATCATCAGAACAGGCAGGGTAAAGGAGACAGGGCAAGGTTTGTAAAATTAAACGAGGTACGCATTAAGAATGAGTGTCTGAAGATGAAAACTGGTAATGCAGGAAAAGAAACCATAGGTACTGGAGACCAAGTCTGGTTTCAGAACCCACTGGAGAAATGTGCCAACACATTTACATCAGCCTCTATTTGGATTCACCCCAAGCCCACATGCAACACAATTTAAAGCAAACTGTGGATCACCTTGACAGTGTTTGCACGTGGGAGAAAAAAACCTGCTAAGTAAATGCAGATGGAAAAAAATCTGACTGTGCTTTCTGGAAATACTGTAGTAATTTGGACTATGCCTGAGTGTATCCTCTGGCAGAAACAATTTTGTCACCTCACCAGTGAAAGTATCACTACAGAAGTGACTCTCTGACACTGCAGAGTATCAGGCTGCAAAACTGCTTTGGGGGCTAACTATTTCCTTTACTGGATCAGAAAAACAAATGTATCAGAAACAAAAATTTTAATAGACTATTTCACTTGTAAGGAATGTAGAATGATCATCCTAGTCCAGCTGTCTGACCAGTTCAGGGCTGACCAGAAATTAAATCATGCTGTTAAGGGCATTCTCCAAATGCCTCTTAAACCACCACACAGACAAGGTTGGGACATTGACCACCTCTCTAGGAAGGCTGTTCCAGTGCTGAATGCCTGCTTGGTAAAGAAATGCTTCTGAATGTCCAGTCTAAACCTCCTCTGGTGTATCTTTGAACCATTCCCAGGTATCTTATAACTTGAGTTCCAAGGGGAAGAGATCAGCACTTCCCCACCCACTCGCCCTCCTTGGGAAGCATCAGAAAGTGATGGTTTCTTCTCAGTCTCCTTTGCTCTGAACTAGACAAGCCCAAAGCCCTCAATCTCTCCTCACAGGACATGCCTTCCAGCCCCTTCACCAGCTTTGAGGTACACTTCTCCATGCAATGAAGGACCTTCTCATCCTCCTTAAACTGTGAGGCCCAGAAATGAATGGGGAACTCAAGGAGAGGCTGCACCAATACTCAGTTTGGAAAGTCAAGTGTTCAAGTACCAAATCCTATCTTTTGGAACTCACCTGTGCTGTAAGGGCAGCTTCTCTTGCAACATCTCTCATGGTACTCCAAATTTTGTCTATAGACAGGAAAGGGAGGTGGAGAGGAAGCTGTTGTCCCTTGCCAAGCCACCCCTTTCTCAACATGGATTGAGGCCAGGTTCAGTAGTAGTTTCTCACTGCCTCTCCAGCACTCCACAGTCACACAAAGTGTTCTCCTGCTCTTCACTGGAGAGGAATTGAATAAACCAACAGGGAGACATCATCAGATGTGACACTGCAGTGAAGGTACTTCCCCCACACTGGCTGTTCACATGTCCAGAGGGAACAGTGGCTGCTCAGTTCATACATGAACTCTGTTAAGAGTTTTGGCCTGGCAGTGGGGCAGATCATAGCAATGAATGGCTCTGTAGTTCCTTACCCTAATGAGATGATTACGATCCCTTAACTCTCAGCCTTTAAAGGAAATTATGCTCAGTTCTGCATTTCACCTAGCTACAATGACACAGGTGAGAGGAAAACAAAAACTGCAGGAAATTGGCATCTTCTTAAGGGCATAGATTTTTTATAATGGCTTCTTGGATGAAAATAGTAAAGATCTCTATAAAATGTTAAATGGAAAATTTGCTTTAATTAGAGTTTAATGCAACCTTTCTATCAGGGAAGAATTATGTACCCTTTCCCCATCCCATGACCCTGAGCACAGCTGAGCAGTATTACTGAAAGGCATGGTACACCCTGCTTATGCAGCAAAATTTGAGGCCAGCACTGTACTTGGCTAGAAGAAAGAGATCACTTCATCACTGACACATACTCTGCACAAGCAGACACAAAGAATAATTTAAAATAGCTCTCCTTTATGAAAATGAAGCTGATGGGACACACAGCTAGGAAAAGCTGTATAAAGTATGGTCTCTACTTATGCACAGTACAGGGGAAAAATGTGACTGTCATCCAGTATTCATACATGAAGTAAACCATGATTATGATACTCTTCTTAGAAGATACTCTTAGTACCTTTCACTGCATTTACTTTTTGAACAACATTTCTTAATTGGGGAAGTGAACACGAGTATAGCCAAAGATACTGTGTGCAATTAATTTAATAGCATTATAGAACAACAAATCCACGCCTTTAGAATTTGATTCATCAATATGTTTCTTGAACCAAAGAGAAACCCAGACTTAAATAAAACAAAATCTTTCACAGGAGCAAGTTTGAAAGTAAAACATATTACATCTTTTAGATTGTTGTTGTTAACTGTTTCAGTAGATGAAAAAAAAAGATTGGAAGCTAGTATTTTGGTCATAAAATAAGAAGTATTTCTTCAAAACAACTATTGCAAATATTCCCTGAGAATTAAGAATCAGCAACAACTATTGCCAAATTGTTTTTTTCTGTTACAGTGCAGAAATGTTACAGCACATTCTCACCATTCAAAGATCACACAGGAAGATTAAAGGCCACAGTTTTTATTTACTATGTGCATCTTTTGGATGCGCTCATCTTTTGAGAGAATTAAATCCGGATATGGCAACTCTTGGTACTGAAGCTAACCAGGACATGAGGGGAGAGAAAGCAGTTGAGGAAAGATTTAATCCATGTGCTGAGTGTGCATGTTCAGAATTCCTAATTTTTCCCCTTGCATTAGGTTTTCTGAATTTTCCCTTTCAACTGACAGGCTATGGCAGCATTCTGGAATAACCTACTCTCTCTGTCCCCTCAGAAACATGGATATAAAATATCCACCTGCCACCAAAATGCTCCACTCAGACAAGCAACTTGTAATCGAAGCAGAAAAGGGAGATAAAACAGAAGAGTGGAGGAACTATTGAAGTTGAAATAATCAATTTTAATGCCTAAAATTAGATTTTATGGCCCATGGTACTGCGGAAAGCTGCATGCAGCGCAGCTTTATTTTGCATTATTCCTCAGCACAGAGAATTAAAGTGCAGTAAACGTTTGGGATTTGGTACAGCACACTGTCACAAAAAAAGATAAAATCTATTTTTGTTATTAATTCAGCCCAAAAAGATGTCAGTCTGGGGACAGTTTGCATTTGTCCAAGAAAAATACAAGATCCAACTGGGATCCAAATTATCATGTTGTAGAAAAAAAGTTTCTTCTAGTCCAGCCCTATATACCACACCAGTATATCCCCATGGCTACCTGTTAGTTCTCTGGCTCTTTCTCCAAGGTAGAACAATCATTCTTTCCTTGTAACTTGCAGGTCTTAGCTCAGCTGAATTCTTTCCTTCATTGCTTCAAAGCATCCAGCAGATCTGGCAGTGTCTGCTATTGGCTGATCTATGAGTGCTGCAACCCAGAAGGGTAGAGCACTTATTAACAGCACACTATGAAAACCTGACCAGAGATCTGCAAAGACCCAATCTGCAAAAAGTCTTTTAATGGTAGTGGTAGTTGAGATGGAATAACAGCAGAAAGGAGACTGTTTTAAGAAGGTAAAAAAAATGGCTAGCAGGAAACCAGGAGAGAAGGCTAACGTATAACACTGAGTACTGCAGTACTATGACAGTTTGATCCTAAAACACTATTCAAAGGTGTTTGGAGAAACATAACATCTGAACATCTCTACTTGCCCCAGAAAACTTAGATGGAAGTACCAGCATGTGGGCTGAGGGGTCAAACTGGGAATGCAAAGTATTCAACATACCTAGAACATGTTGTGCATATTGTAGTGACTGCAATAGTTTGGCCATGCTGGATCTGCTATGCTTAGATCATGCAATTAATCTGCATGTATATAGGCCAGCTGGTCTGGACATCAGTTCTCACTTTGGCCAGGCTGTCAGAGGTCCAGAAACACTAGATATATGGCCACACTCCTTTTCTATTACTTGGAAGAACTTTTTAAGTGAAAATAGAAAACAAGTCTAATAGAAGAGATGGTTGCCCCATCTCTAAATCTTGAGAACTGTGATCCAATTAGTTTTGTATGTATTTCACTTTTTCATAACCACTTTCTCTCTTATCAGAGTATCTTTCTACATAACTTCATCAACTGTTTTACTCAAAGAGATCTAAAGGAAAAATATATGAAAATAATCTTTACCATCTTTGTGAAGCGGCAATCAAAAAGGTCAAACAAATTAGCTGGCTATAAACTATGACATTTACTGTCGATCAAGAGTAAATGCATCATATTGCAAAAGAAAATAATGCAATGTGACTCACAGCAAAACATAAATGCATCTGGGTGATACAAACTTCAGTTGACATTACAGTACTTTACAGTAAAAAGCCTTTATTTGCTTTTCCTTTCCTTTCTTTTCCTTTCTTTTGTTTTCTACAGCGACATGTCAAAATACACTGCCAGTTACTTTTAATCTTTATAAGGAACAAGAAGATTCAGGCCTCTGCTCTCATCATTAGCCAGGAAGATCACAAACTCATGTTGGTTATTCAGCTCTGAAGACACCACTGATATCTGCTATGGCCACTCTTCAGCCACTGAGTAGCTGTGGGACATTTTGCTAGTTCAAGTGCTACCTGTATAGTAAACCAAGCCCTAAAGTCTCCACCATGTTCAAGAGCACAACACTCCATTCACGCAGTTTTACTTATAAAGAGACACTGAGATTAGTGACACTGTTGACACTTCAGCACAAGTCTGGTTGTGGGGGAAGAGAGAAAGGTTCCTGGCGTGTCAGATCATCTTCTCTTCTAAACAGGAACTGCCAGACACGATGGAGTGTAGATCTTGACTAGTTCATCCCAAGCACAGTCCACCACCTACAAAGCAAACAATCTATTTAGATCCTTCGCAAATGTAATTTTTACAAAAAACACAGGGAACTTATTGCATATTGTGGATTTAATACTAGTTGGTACTCTGACTTACAATACTTCAAAATTATACAGTAACTAAATGGGTTTTGGTTTGGGTTTTTTATTTTAACTTCACTGAGAAACGTGAAAATTAACAACATCCCGTTTTTCATACTCCCCATTAGGAAAGCAAGGAAACCTTCGGGTTTCAACCGATTGTCCCAAATAGGCAAAAGAATGTAACTGAAAATTAAATTAAGGAAGGACACAGAAAAGTCCAGACCCTGCCATGTTTCTTCTCTTTTTAAAGTCTTAGGATCCTTTTACCATAGTATCTAAACATTTCTTGGCCAGGTCTGAACAACCTTCTTACACTTGCAGATACAGAAATTTGTTATAGACATTTTCCTAATGTCTAGTGCTGAGGAATGAAAAACCAAAAAAGTTCAACAAAATTATACAAGAAGTTTCCTGAAGAATTAAGCCAGAATTTCAGTCTCACACTTGATAAGCTAGGAGCTTACTGTCTATTGTTGAGAAGAGAGATGTGTATTTGCTGAACATTGGGATTTGGAGGCCATTGTGTTGCTTCAAGCATTACCTAGACCCCCACTAGTCCAGTAAGAAGTGGTGCCACTTGTGGCAAAGGCATCTTATAAATACAGTAACTGATTAGAGTATAATTGAAACTTTTCTGAATTCAATGTCCCAAGCTCTATCCTAGATGAAGGTTTAAACTTAAAACCAGAAAACTAGGGGGTTAACCTAAGTGTATAGTGTTTAAAGATTTAAATAATTAACAAGATCATAAGGAAAAAGACTACAGAATGCTTTAGGTTTGAAAATTAATTGAAAATGCACTTTAGAGTCTGTAACAAAGTGCAAGGGTTAACCACACTGACAATTACTCAAGAAGATGCGGAGCATCTTCTTTTGAATATATATACCGTACATATTCAAAAATACTGTGAGAGACAATAACTAAGGCAAACAAAAGAAGAAAGAGGAAAGCTAAAGAGAAAAAGCTGATGAGGTCCACAAATAAACGTAAGCCAGTCTGGCTGAAACCATATTGCATTATCATTTCCAGTTGGGATCACAAAAGATACAGTATTGGATCCTCTGCACAACAAGCTTCCTTCTACTGCAGACTGCAATTCCTGTTCTTTTCTAGAGCCAGAATGAACAGCTGCACACTAAAAATTTGGAAATCCAACTACAGTATTTGATTTCAGACTATAATTAGCCCATTTTGTGTTTACTATACTGCACTATTATTCATTTTTATTGCTTCCTTAGCTGGTTCTACTTAGTTATTTGAAGTGCTTTCCATATACATCTAAATGGGTCAAAAAAACTCTTGACAATATGTCTGTCTATTCATACGACATAATAGAGCTTTCTGTAGCATAATGTTCTGCTGCATTGCAGTCTCTCAAATCATACCAAAAAGAAAATTTGAGTTTTCCACTAAATACTGTGTAGAAGCTGGCAATCACATAAACTGCAGGTTTTCTACTATTCTCCACAGCTACGGATCAATGTTCTATAGGCAATACTTCATATTTTTGCAAAGAAACAAGAAACAAAAATAACATTTGGAAAAAGTCCCATGGGAATTCCCACCTGTTATCAATGCAATTAGCATCCCTGAAATCACCTCTGAACAAATATAGTTACAGAAACATTTAATCTAGCAACACTAAAAATAAACAGGGGATATTAAAAGAGTTTGAAAAGGATCACATGTAATAAGTTGCCCAACTCATTGACTTTATGATACCACTTGAAAGGAGAAAACATAGCCAGCCAACAAGAGGAAAACAAAAGCTACAGTAAATAACAGTGAATCAAGCAGCAGGAAGCCTATAATAGAATACTGATACCAGAAACCTTGATGAAAATACACATGTGAAGTACAGCAAACAGGTATCTATGGGAAACTGGGACACTGCAACATGGTAGAACATTAGAAATGAAACAGCATTTCCATTTCTCCATATTTTCTCCAAAATACAGCCAAGACTATCAGAGAAAGGGGGCAACTGTAAGCTAAGAGTGCAGCAGCCAGCATTCATTGAGGGAGAGTGCAATGGTGCCCCTTTCCCGTAGCTCAGACTGTCACTGCCTGAAATGCCACTGCCACAAATGACTAAGAGGAATCCTAAGATAAAGAGAAGGACTTGTTCATGCAGCAACTGCATCAGTTTACAAAATGTCATCTCCTTGCATCTTGCGTTTATCTTGTGACCTGTCTTATACAGTGGTCTTACGACAGTTGTGTGCCTTTCCCCAGAAGAGGAGAACGTGGGATATTGAATGTGAGCACTTTAAAAGTATTTAGAAATATCTCATGTGACATATGACCATTTTTAATACATACTTCAAAGCATTTTGGCCTTTTTTAAAAAAAAAACTAAATGCTACTTAATTTAAATATTAAAATAGAAATTTAATTGGAAGGCTCATCCAACACACTACAGTAAATAAATATAGCATACAAAAAGGAGCAAGTTCCTAGAGCTTATATTTTGACCAATGAGATAATGTTACTGAGAGGTAAAGAAAAACCTCCTGTGGTGGGATGAAGACAAAGAAAAACTGAAAATTATTTGCACACCTGATAAAAGTCCTTGCCATTAGGAGAATGAAGGGATGGAAGTTTTCCTCCTGCAAAAAATGTCTACTTTCTTGGGGACAAATTTTATTCTGAGATTCAAAAATATCTCACTGATTTTAGTGTTTAGAGGGTGCATGTTTTTTTTTTGGTTTTTTTTTTTTTTCAAACTGACATGCCAGCAGAGCAGAGGACAGTTTATTTCAGTTGTAAAGAAATGTATAAATTGCAATATCCTTATAATATTGACTATTTTGTATGGCATATTTTGTATGTCATGCAACTTTCATTATTGTTTATGAATACTCTTGTAGTACATTCTATAGAATGCAGTTTTACTATGAATGCAGTTTAACTTTTAACTATTAAACTGCAGAAAAAAACAGAATTAGAGCTTAATTGTAAAACAAGAATATTCTCTGTTGCACTGACTGGTAAACTACATCAAGAAATAACACAAATTATTGTGTTATTAGAAAAGCATTCTAAGCCTGGTAAATTTCATTGTAACTAAAGCTACATGGAACAAAGGCAGCCTAACAAAATTACATTTATGATTTGTCTTTAATGCTTTTATTTCAGTAGCAAAATTGCAGTACCAGCATATATGCTAAAGGTACTATACTGTTATTACTGCAGAATAAATATCATGCAAATTTATCTGCTAGCAAAGATACAAAAACAAGTACAAAAAATGGGGATCACTGTATTTCTCTTCAAGTAAAGCCAAAAAGCAAGAAACAAATAAAGAAAAAAAAACTGCAATCATCCCAGAAAACTAATTGCTTGACTAGAAAATCATAGTTCAACTCAGCTAAAACAGCTATCCTGTATTTTATTGAAATGTTTATCCTTGTCCCAGACTATAACAATGTTTTCCACCAACTGATTTAATACTGACATCCATTCATTTATCAGAGCCATTTCCATTGACTCACTAACTGATTTACTCTCTTGACAGGCCCTCTGTTTCCTATTCATCACAATCATCTTGCCTTGCAATAGACTTAGACCTTTTCTAGCACCCGAGGGCAATCCGCTCAGTCTAGTGCAATTACCTGCATGACATTCTGCCTCTTTACTGTCCAGAAGAAGCAAGAGAACAAGAGAAAATTCCCAAGTTAGCCACTAACTTTTTTATTCAGTATTGAAGGCACAATAAATCTGCAAGCCCTAATCAAGATTAAATATATTCAAAAGAACAACTAAAAACTTAAGAGTTCAATTACCCTTTATGAAAGGGTTTAATCAGAACAAAGGACAGCCCTCTCTAGATTAATATCTCCAGAACTATCTTGGTGCCACTGAGTTTCCAGAGTGCTCATAACGAATCACGTGATAATACGTAAATGTGCCTCAGAGAGACCTATTTCTCAGCTTCTCCTCATCCCATTTTCAAATGAGACCTGTCTTTTTTTTTTTTTTTTCTGTAGAAGAGTCAGCAGAAAAAAAATTCAGTTCTTGACTCCCATTAGTTGTATTTCCCTTCCTCTTTTAGTTTCTTATCTTCTGTGCCTTCTCAAACGGAATTTAATGGTCTATTTATATTCATTATTACATATTTTTGAGGGACCCTGAACATCCTCTAAGCTTGCGGGATGGAGATTAATTGAAGATAAAGCAAGCTATTACATTTGCTACTCATCAAATTATTTTCACAGGTTGAAACTAATTGGTCAAATGCATAATGGATCATGCATGAGTTTCAATCCATTCAATACTTATTTTCTTCTTCTAGAAAATTTGGACTACTATTGTGGCCTGTTTGGTTAGCAGTTGCCAGAGTGAACTGCATGATGCCAACCTCTACATGAGAGTGAAAGTGATTTGCAGTTTGCAAATGAAACTTTTTATTTTCAATGTGCAGTAACACCAATATTTTTTTAATTTACTTCTGAAGAAACACATCTTGATTTAAATATTATTTCCAGTAAAGACAAAATGAAACAAACCCCAGAGCAGAACTTCTTATAAAGATCTAGGTTCAAACTAGAGTTATCAGAAACAGATGCTCCAAATGCTGCTTTAAAAATTCGTTTCTTTCTTAAGGAAAAAAAGAGATCAAAGACTTGAGGGGCATTATTTTTCACACTGCAAAGATATGTCACAAAGAACTGATCTAAGACGCTGAGAGCTGCCTCATCATTCATTCTGTTGCTCTGACATGGGCAATGGGAAGGTGACTTGGAAGTCATGCCACACATTCCTAAATGCAAGTCTTTCAAGTGTGCTTTCATCAGTAAGTGGTAAAGGAAACGGAGATGTGAGTTGCAGGGTAGAAAAAAATCCTTGAAATCTCCAGAGATTTGGTAGCAATTCCTCTGTACTCTAAAAATTAGGAGGAAGACATCACCTCAGTCTTCCAGGAACTGATTTAATTGGTAAGTCAATTTTAAGTTCTGTAGAAGGTACACTGGAACTGCAAAATGCCTTTCTGTGCTGATAATGACCTCGGTGACCCCAAATGCAGTCAATTTACATCAGTGAAACTGTTTTCTAATGACCCTATCCAACCTTCAAATTCATTCTTCAGCTCAGAGTTAAGTTCAGTTCCTTCCTTTTGGGATATAATCACGAATAATCATAAGCCAAACAGTATTTTCAGTAACAGCTGCAAAATCCTGCTGTCTTCCACTGAGCTTCACTAGTGCAATTTACTGGGACTTCTCAAACATTTACTGGTCATGCAGGAGAGTAACAAAATCCACTACATGGAGTAAAAGATGGAGCTCACAGAAGTAGCATGTATTTGTAAGCCATTGCACCAAATAAAATGCACAAGCAACACATTTACTGAGTAAGAAAGTACTGTCTCCCATCCTTCTCAATACTTCAGTATCAAAATTGATTTTCCTCTCCAAACACTTGCAGCTTTTATAAAATTGTGATGCCTGACAGAAACCTTTCCAAACACCAAGAGACTTTTGCTGATATTGCCAAATAGTGACCATTACTTATGAGTGCCTAGCTTTGACTTACACAGTGAAAGTTTAATTTTCACAGTTTGGGAAAAACATACAGTAAGCACCAGTAAGAAATATTCCCTTCTTTTAGTCTCTCCAACTCAGTAAGGTGTTCAGATTGGTTTAACACTTGCAGCTGGTGAAATCTGGTATTTTCTGGAAAAAATTCACTCTGAAATTAGGTAAGTAGGCTCTTTTTATCTCAAAGAAACTGCATCACTTTAGTAGCATCCTAGAGAAGGACCATAAGGAGAGACTAAAGTAAAGTACAGATAGTATTATAATTATAGCAGTGGGAGAGCCACAACAGCTGGGTGGAAGCTATCAGGTCCTTCGTAATTAGGTGTAAAAGATAAGAACAAGCGAACAAAAGAAAAAAGCAGAGAATGTCTGTTTTTCTGTACATTTCCACAAGATATAACTCCACTTTTATATGGAACAATCAACATTTCTGGGCCTCTTGAATATCCACAATTAATTTAAATGAACAGCAAAATACATAGCCAAACAGTCTTACTAAAGACATCATCTGCATTTATATTTGGCTATACTGCTTAAGCCAACTTCTGCAGCCCCTCCTGTCCCTTCTGCTTCCTGTGTTGGCACAGCTAATGCAGCACACTGCAAAAGCTGCACAAAGAAGACAAGAAGCAGAACAGACCTGCACACCAAAACTTGACAATGATCAAAAATTTCCCCATAAAGCTGGATGAATTTAGAACTAGATTTCAAGTTACCTTCAGGGCATGCAGGTCAAGTGGATATATAGTTTGGCCATGGCCTCCCTCCAGCTATTAAGAAATGACAGCTTTAAAATTTTAGTGATGCAGGACACCATCAGTTTCATGGGCTCAACAGACCACTGCAGGCACCTCTGCTCAGCTCTACCATTGCCTACCACAAGGAAGGAGCAGACTGGTTTGGCAGAACATGCTGGTCAGACTCTGCAGCTTTAAGAAGGAGAGAGTGGAAGTTCAAGAAGGCCAAATCACAAGACCAGTGTAACAAAGAGCACAAGAGCCACAGGTACCAAACTGGTACCATCACTGTGTCCATAATATGGGGTGTGTCAAGGTTTAATCCCTGCCAGCAACTGAGTACCATGCTGCTGCTCACTCACCCCAACCCCACCAGGTGGGATGGGAAGGAGAATTGGGAAAAAAAAGGAGGTGCAGCCAGAAGGTTAGAGAAAACAAGTTTCCTCCCAAACTTGTCAACAGAAATAGCTATTTACACAGAGAGCTGCCCTTTCGTAGTGCAAGTCTGACCCAAACACACACAATCACAGTAGAAGCAACCCCTAAGTGGTCACTATTTGTGTTGTACATGAGTTATTCTAAAACTTAGACTTCAGCATGCATTTAGGCAACAGATGATTTAGAATTAGAGAACTGACACTTGGTTCGTTCTCATTTGGAGCTGAACATTTTTAACTTCCAAAGGGAGCACCTCAGCACTGTACATTGTGGAGTCCTGTTCAGATCTGGCACGTCACAGATGTCTAAAGTGCTTTTCACGTATCAAGTGTTCTAAGCCACCATGCCACTTGCCATCACTCCCACTGAAAATTACGTATCCTTGCAGTTCAGGAATATCATTTTTCATAGCACAGAAGTATAGAGAAATGGAAAGATTCCTCTCCTGTTCCCATTAGATAATTAATCCTGATCTCAGCAGCACAGAATCAGTGGAAATCAGTAGTTTATACTTTCCACTGATGGCTTTACAGAGTTCAGAACAGATGTGAGGTGTAGCTAAAAAAGATTTTCATACAAAATTCAGAGTGTCAGTTTTTTTTACATTTGTGTTAGGCAAAATTGTTTTAGAACTGCAACAGTAAGGGCTGGGTATCTTTTTGTCCATGATTTAAAGAAATTCATGATACATATGTATTTTCTATTCTTTACATATGGAAATAATTATGGAAATAATTTCAGAATCAAGACAAGAAGAGAATGTTTACAGGATCTGTACTTTTATCTGCGTTATTAATGAATTGCCTGATGATGTTTAAAATTAATTCATGACTCCCATATGGCATTTAACCTGCAACAGAAGAGAAAGACTGCTTTTAAATAAAGCTGCAGAAGTAACACCAAAGGAAGTTGCCTACAGCATGTAAACATGAATGTAAACACAGCAGAATCGCAGGAAGAGATGGCTTAAAGGAGTATGATATTTTTATTCATCAGAACATTCACAGATCACATACAGGGAAAGTAAATATCAGGAGAGAAGTATGAAATCCAGTGAGCTACAGAGCACAACTCCACTACATGGTCTAGCATTACCAGCTCCAAGCAAGGAATAGTTTATAGCTGATTACCATTTTTTAATCCCTACATACATCCTATGTCTATCTAGTGTATATAGAAGGAAGTAAACTTGAGTTGTTTCTCTCATCCCTAAGCTTAGGAAAGAACTACCTGGTTTTAAAAAATGCATACTCTTAAGGTTGCTGACAGGGTAAACAGATTTGCTCAGTTATTAATACTACACACCATCACAAATTTAAAAGATTTTTGGTGCTTAGGGTCTTGTGACTGTTCTCATGTGTGCCTAGGCTACTTTGGCTGAAACCTGGAGCTGGGAGTATTTTCTCCTGGAAAACCTGCCTGGCAGCACTCACATCAGAACTTGCAGTTTAATAGAGAAATACCCTGAATATTGTGAGGATAATTTCTGTTAATGCTTTGCACTGTAAAATGTACATTTTTCTATGCACCTGAAAGTTTGCTTGTTGTCTCAAAATTTCTATGCATCTGACACTAACATTACAGTAGAAAAAAACCCCTCAAACCAAACATATGATTTTTAGAATTCCAAGCTTTCAAAAAACACCGACTTTACATAGAGGCAGATAATCCAAAATAGATACTAGAATATTTAATTAAGCACAAAGGAATTTACTATTTCATCTAGCTAATGCTAGTGGGTCTCTTCACATTCCTTATGACCAGATAGTTTTCCACATGTTCCCTCCCTTAGCCCAAGAACCAGCTTGCCTGTATGTACCTACTCTCTGCCTGTGTGTTCTGTTCAAAGCTCAATCAGTCCCACAGGAATGTCTTGTAATTCCTTGATTGCTAGCTACTGAATCACAATATCTATTCTGAACACTTTCAATAGTGCAGATAATTTTTTCCTTGACATGTAAAAAATACTACAAAAACTCTGAAGTTCATTGTGCAAAGCCAAAGAAAACATAATCTGCCTAGACAACAACAGATATCACTAAGAATGAAAGCAAAGGTTAATGACCAGAATGGTACTTAATTTGAGTATAAATGAATAGCTTGTCCATTATAAATAAAATACCCTGCATTCTCCCTGGATCCTTCTTCTCTTTCTCCCTGGAGGAGGGAAGCAGTTCAAATCTGAAGCTGTAACTCCTTCTAAAGCACACAGTGAAAATCACAAATCATGCAAATAAATGAAGAAAACAAATAATGGAGCTCATCATCAGATTGATAAAGAACAGGCATAAAGACAACCTACATATTGGGAACAGCAGCATAAAATTCAAGCAAATAATCTTTGTTGGATGGATGTAGAAGCCAGGGAAAGAGTCCAAGTGCTCATACTGGAAGCAACTATTCAGCAAGTGTTCATAGAATCATAGAATGGTTTGGGCTGGAAGGGACCTTAAAGATCATCTCGTTCAACGCCCCTGCTATGCACAAGGACACCTTTCACTAGACCAGGTTATCTGGTCTTGAACACTTCCATCCACAACTCTGGGTAACCTGTTCCAGTGTCTCATCACCCTCACAGTAAAGAATTTCTTCCTTATACCTACCAATGGTCTCTCTGTTTGAAGCCATTACCCCATGTCCTATCACTACATGTCCTTGTAAAAAGTTCCTCTTCAGCTCTCTCGGAGGATCCCTTTAGGTACTGGAAGGCCATACAGTGTCTCCCTGGAGCCTTGTCTTTTCCAGGCTGAACAACCCCAACTCTCTCATCCTGTCTTTGTACTAGAGATGTTTCAGCTCTCTGATCATCTTCATGGCCTTTCTCTGGACTCATTCCAACAGGCCCATGTCCTACTCAGAGCTGAACAAAGTATAGTCAGGGTGGTGTCTCATAGGTTTTCCTTGAAAAATGGGGGTTATGTTTCCCTTGTGTTCACCCTTTAACTTACTGAGAGTTTAATTTTATGACAGATTTTTAACCTTCTTTAAAAAAAAAAAATCACAATTTGCATTTCTGTGATATCCAACCCTCAGAATACATTAAATCAACTCAATGGAAAAAAACAGAGAAATATCAAAGCTGTTGCAAATGCCAAACTTCTGTCTGGAACGCACATTGGCACTCAGTAAATATGGATATGTACCCCAGATTTATAGATCCTGTGCACTAAGTCCAACATCAGACTTGTAGAATTTCTGCATGGAAAAAAAGATACCTGAATGCACAAATGTCCTAGTGTTGATGGGTATGCACACCATAGTTTTCCTTTTTTCAACATAAAAGTGCATGTGCACTTTTCTTTCAGTTCATTATCCACCATGAAGCAATGGGCTTATAGTCAAAGTAATCACATCCTCAATACAAAATGAAAGAAAAAATCTTCTCTGTTCATTCAGATCAAATGCAAACCCACACCAACTGCATGAAAAACTGAACTGGGCTCAGCACATGCACTGCTGTGGGACTGTGAAGCCTTAAATGTTCTGTGCTATGATCACTGCTCCCTCTGGACCCAGTGCAGCCAAATCACATCTATGCAGTCACTCAGGATGGAGTTTCAATCCCCAGCAAGTGGCCTTTAAGTATTCTTGCCTTGCACTGATGAAAAACAACCTGAACCTTGAAAGCTTTTTTCAGCCTTACAAATTACTCCATGTGGTTCACAGCGTGGCCTTGTGTACAGCTGAAGCAACAGAATTTAAGGAACAACCAACCAACCAGGCAGAAAACCCATCAAAGCTATCATTTAGCTAGAATGGTTCCACGTGCAGTAAGTTAAGTATTTTGGCAAGCTTACACTTTTCTCCTGTATCCTTTTACCAGCAGAAATTACAATGGTTTTAATTTGCTTTGTCCAAACAGAATGTGAATACAGATCTTACAATTTTTATCTGGGGTAAAAAAATCATTTTACTGTGAATTTGAGAAGAATCTAAATGCAAATTATATCTCTGGCACGTTAAACAGTGCATTAGGAACTGTTAATATCCTTACAAGTAATTTTTGTGTGAAAACTAAAGGTTTCTCATTTTCAAGTCAAAAATTAACTTCAGTTTTTCAGAGTTTCTTGTCTAAAAAAACATTCCTACTACAATAAAAGAATCCTGTTTCCAAAATAGAAACAACAGTAGCAGAAGGAGAGGGGAATCCTTACAGAACCAGTACACAAATAAGAGCTACTGATAAAATAGGTTCTACTTACTCACATTAATAGCTGAGGGCTTTTGAATTTCAGCCACAAACTAAGCCTCTCCTAGTCCTCTAAGCAGTATGCCAAACCAGGCCTAGGCATCATGTGTGATACTACCAACATTTAACTTGACAATTTAAGTAGATGGAAGAAAGATCTGTATCTCAGCTTAGCATTCTAGATTCTTCTTTACTGTTCTTCCTTCTGAAACAAAATACTTCATTTTCCCAGAGCTCACCGTGGCTTTCAGTTATCTGATTTTGCAATCTTGTCTGTCCTGCCCTCCTCTCCTACCCAATGCAAGGAACTGCTTCACAAATAAAAATGGACCTGAAATGAAGTTTATTTGATAAGCATTCAGCCAGACTCACTTCCAGAAGCTTACTGCAACCTGATGACTTATTCAGGATCTGAGTTCTGCGGCCCAGCCATGACCACAGTGCCTGTAATAGGCAAGTGAAAAGTAAATGCATCCCAGCTCTTACCTGACCACGGTTGTGAAGACTTAAATCGAGACCACATGTAAATTCAGTATGATGCTCAACTGTTTCCAGCAAAGGATTAGGCTTGGAAAAGTCCCAGAATCTATAGAGAGAATAAAGGAGGGAGAGATAGAGGAAAAAAATCAAACAAACCACAATTAAAGTAATTGAAAGGCCATTTCAAAAATATAATGCAAGATATTGACAAATCTGTTGCTGCCAGGGTATTTAAAAAAGCAAACTCATCCACTTAGGAAACATAACAAATCATACTCCTGCAAAGCCATCTGCTGATTTGCATAAATTAAACCCCACTGGGCAAAACCTTCTTTGTGCCCTGTTGCAGAAACTGAGATCAAAGTGGGCACCAAGGAGCAGTCATTGGGACATTATTAAAAGAGAAGAAAAAACGTAGGCTAGAATACTCTTGTTATATTTCTTGACAGCTGGGGAATTTTATCCCTGAAAGATATTTGCACAGTTTATGATTTTTCTCAGTTTTCGACAACATTAACTATGGAGTCTTTATTTAAATAAAAATTACACACTTGTTTAGAGATCTCAGTCATGCACATTCTCAAATTTGAGACTGTGTTCCTGTAAAACAGAATTTAATATTATAATTTAGTAACAAATTTGCACTACAGAGATCAGATGTATTATACAGTTAATTCCACTGTTTCATATTTTTAAAAGAAATTTTTCTTTTGAGCATTGGTTGATAAAAAATACTTAGAAAATAACAATTCTGAGGTCCTCTACTTCTCCCAGCTACTGTCCCAATAGATGCAGTGTCTGTCAATGCAATTAATAGCAAGTATGAGAGATGTAAGAGTAGATGGGATTAAAATATAAGTAAAAGACATTTCAATAATGAAAAAAAGGATTCAAACCCAGAACTTCAAGTAATTACACACTGACAAAACCCCATATGATGCCACAGAACAAAGATTTGTTTCTCTTTCTTGTGTTGTATATACCGCGGAGGGAAGTCCACAGGCTGCACAGCACAGCACATTCTGTGGGCTGTCAGCTGTAATCAAATTTTCTACAGCCTAGATTTTCACACAGGGGTCAATTATATGCTTTGCTACTTCTGTAACAATCATAAAGGTCTCTTTGCCTTGCCTTTATTGGGAAAGTGACAATACTTAACAAGAACAGCTCATTATCAGACTGACTACAGTGGAAGTACTGTAAGTTCAAACCAATTCAGGTAAAATAGCAAACACTGGAGCCAGAAGGGTCAGTTTGTTTAATATGTAGATGTTATTTCCTTCATAAACAAGGAGAGTGGTATCAGCACAATGGCTATGCCATAGCAACAACCCTCTTAATTTTTTCCTAGTACCTGAGATCTAAAATAAACAACTTATTTTGCAGGAGAGAGGAGCAAAAGACCATCTCAGCATTTTCATCCTCCCACATTTGTTCATAAGAAGGTAAGGAAACAAATCTTGTTTCTAAGTAATAGTGTTTGCCTTCCTTACCACATTAGCCCTCTACTAATTCTTGAAAGACAGATGCTCATAACTGAAAACTACAATTAAAAAAGATAACTTCAGATCTACATGGGTAAAAACCTAAAAAAGACTTTTTGATCAATTTTAAAAATAGTAGGACAATATAGTGTTTGTTATATAAAGTCATGTTGTAAAAAGAAGCAGTTTAGAGTTTAAGAGTACTGCAACTTAGTTCAAGTTCAAAAGACTGACTTGATACCTTTTTTAAACATATTAATAAGTACTAGTGAAAGCTCAAAAAATGTTCAGCCTCAGGACTGAGAACCATTGATGACAAATTAATGATGGTTCTCATAACAACTTTGCAATCCAAAGTGAGAAACAGCGTCTACAGCACAGCTTCCAAAACCACTATGGTGACAACAATATTTTCCTCAGAGTCAACTTTCTTCCCATTCTGCAGACTGAGAGAGCAATGCAATTTTTCTAAGACGCTGTTTAGCACAGCAGGATGGCTGTACAGCAAAGGGAAGATACATTCACAGCACAAGTAGGTGTGCCTGCATTACTTCAGTTGTAAGTGTACCTACAGAGTTAGCAGCATGAACTTCAAAAATGGGCCAGACAACCACATAGGCTTTTAGGGTCCCTTACAGGTTTGTACAGCTTGTACAATCACAGGTGTGTCATTCAGAACTGCTATTTTTACCCATATTATGTATGAAGCCACAACTTCAGTCACATCTGCACTGATCACAAAACCCCAAAATCTATATGAGTGCATTTTCTTAAATGTTTTAACGCTGGAATTGTTAAAAGTATAACTTCTCCCTCATTTCTCTACAGTTTATTTGTTTTACACGCACCTGGCATGTAATTCATAAGCTGCACATGAATTGCAAGTGGACTGCTTATTCTGAACAAAACATTATGAGAAGAGAAAAAGCCTGTCATGCTATGGACTTTGTACTACCCATAGCAGTGTCACAAAGACCTGAGCTCCCCGACCAAATCACTTTTACCAACCCAAATATAGTTTGTTCTGCGTATCTCCCACCTTGTCCTCACCTCCACTCTAACCCTTACCAAGTGCCCCTGCACCTTTGCCACAGCCTGGGAAAAAGAGGTAGCAAGTATCATTCCAAGTTCCAGTGTCTGTACAATGTTGTGGCAGCCTGTTGCTGCATGGTGAGGAGCTAGCAGATCAGCAAGATTACTTACTTGTGGTGGTGAATTCATGCTACGTCTCTTACCCTCCTTAAGGCAGTACTTGGGGTTTCCCTCTCTTGCATGCTCGTGAGTCTCCATTAAGTTTTTAAAAGCTCAGTAAATTTAGACTACAAGTTTCCTGTCAAATCTATTAAAGTTTTCAATAGGTTCAAAAGTTACTGCAGGAAATGATTGTATGAAAATGCACAGATGGAAGCACAAAGAACAACTCATCAAGTGTACGCCCTTCTGGGTACAAAAGAAATATTTATGATAAATATTTATTCATGAAAGCTTTACTAATGCTCTTAGGTTACAAGATGTCTTCATACATCATATTTTTAGGTGGGTGTGAATCAGCTGTTTAGAGGCTGCTTTCCATAAAAGGCCACTCAACAGCTAATGCTAGCTTTCACACACAACCACACCAGGCACAAGTCACAGTATGTGGATGTATAAAACCAAGAACCTTTCAAGAGCAACACAGAACTCAGTGTTAGTTTACTACATGTGTATCACACAATTCAACCCCTGCCCCTATCCTCTAATTCCTGTGCTGACTTGTAAAAGTTCTTCCTGCAAACTAGAAAAACTTCTGTTAGAGGAGAGCTTAGTATGGAGCTACTTTTGGATACAGGCCAATCAAGGCAATGATGTTACTTCAGGCATTAACTGGGAACATCTAACTATTTCCACACTGGTACTCTGAAGAGATTACATTACGGTTCCAGTGAAGTATTAACATTATGAAGCAATTTGGGTATAGAAGGACATTTTCCATTTGAGGAAAATAAGAAAAAAACAAACAAACACCCACCTTTTCACCTTGAAGGAAAAAACAAAACAAAACAGAAAAAGAATACAAGAATAATAAGGATACCTACCTGAAGTGAAACTCAAGTTTATTTTATGATCAGCCTTATTCTGTAAGATTTCTTTGTGATCCAAGTTACTGAACTTGTACATAGTGATGGAGAGCTGGAGATAGTGGTTTACCTTAGAGTGTGTTGCAGAGATGATGTCCAATACAGTACAACTTTTAGCAAAAATTGCCTTTTTGCCTTAGGGACAAGCTTCTGTGATGATGATTCAAGATTTGGCCTGATAGCAGCCTAATGAAGCTCTATAATTTATCAGATCTTCTGTTTAGATTTTGGTGAGCACTGTCTGTGACTAATGCACCAAGATTTCTTTTTCATACAGAAGAGTCCAAAAATACAAAATGGTGATTCCAGTAAAACATGACACTGATGTTCTTCCAAACTGAATTTTGACAGATAACATTTAGGGAATATGCAGGCAGACCTAAAGTATTTCTGGAAATGTTACAGTACTTTATGTATTTCCTAGCATTTTAATGATTCATGTTCAATCTGCTCTTTAATTAGCCTACGTTTATCTTCTGAGCTCTTCCAAAGAGTACGGAAACGGAATAGAAAAAAATTTGTCTGAATGAAGCATTTACTGGACAGGGATTATACATCATTATACTAAGGTATATAAAAACTCAAATTCAAATCAACATCCTCTTTTTCTCAGTTCCCAGTATAAAGTTGGCATGTGAACTAGGTTTCTTTTCAGTAGCTTGACTGCACTGCTCACATTCAGTCATTATACTATTTGCAAAGGAGGAAGCTAAGCATTATTAATTTTGTTTTCAATCTCTATTTTTTCTTTTACATATCCAGTTGTGATTATGTGCCAAACTAGCTGTACAACCTGAAACAAACAAAACCCCTGCCTCTTACACGGCAGTTTGATAATCTGAACTAAGATTTGCAGCTGCTTGGTTAAACTACAAAGCTTCATTAGTGTTTAAGTTTACAGAGCATAGTATTGCAGTAAAGGATTGCTGCAATACTATGCTCTATTCGGTTATCTACTATAAACTAATGCTTGCAGATAATTCTGAGCTTCAAACAGACACACCCAAGAATAGAAATAAATAATATCATAACTAAACTACTATTAAAATAACACTGCAATGAATCTGTTTTTAAGGGACTGCCATACCATGCTGTTCTGTGAATCAAAATTCAGCCCCACCCTCACTAAATGGGGCTAAAAAGTCACAGGCCTTGAGTAGATTCAACAAGATCCATAATTAATGCCATGTACTAGAATCCCTACTTCTCTTCCACCTTTTATATATTTATCAAGGATTTTTACTCTTAAATTGAAATGTGTGTGCATGTGTGCATATATTCACGTCCACACATCCACATGTGTGTGATGTACATGCATGTGCATATATGACAGGATGTGTGCATGTATGTACATGTGGAGTGTATGGTGCATCCAGTAAAATGACAGTATGTGGTAGAGCTACCACATATTCTTTAAAAGAGATGTTCCCAAATTCTTATGGCAACAATCTTCCTCCATTATACAGAATATTTTGCGTGTGACACCTTTTCCAAAGACTTTCACCTGGCCTTCTCTGTTGTTTGCTCACTCATACCAAATCCTGAAGTTTCAGAAAAGTATTAAAAATCTTAATTTCATCTCTTCAACTCTTTTGTCTCTTCCTGGTCATGACAAGTAAATATTTGAACAGAAAAATAATGCCTAGAGTGAATTTTGTGGAGAGGTCCCCAAGCTCTCCCTCTATAGACACAATGCTTTTCTGACAATTTCCACATACAAAAATATCAGCACTGAAATTGCACTAGATTTTAGTGCTGCATGAAGCACAGTAGTGCCAAACCTGAAGGGTATGTAGTGGGTGTCAAAAAGGGGAAGAGCATGACAACAAAACGAAGTCACTTCAATGCTAAATGGGTTAACTTCATGATGCAACTTTATATGATCTTATGGCAGAAGACTGGGTAGATTCATGATTTAGCAACACATGCAGGCACTGAGAGTTAGCAACAGAACCCTTTGGCAACAGAACCTCTCTAGGTCTGGTGTCAGACCAATTAGGACACAACCAGAAGTGACATTACTTGAGATGATTTGGACAAGTGGGATAATTTTGCAGTTCTTTATGGAGGCAAGAGGGCTTCTCCCATTTCTGAATAGAATAGTACTGCCTACTACATTCAATCCATATTAGAAAATTGAAATGTAGATCAAAGAATGTGACTGAGGTATTCAGGAATACTTCACAGTGTATTGACGTATGACACTGTGTATCTTAGAGAAATCTCAGTATCAAATCAAACTTTAAAACAATTGTACTATGAGATCCTCAGCAGTATCAGATATACTGAACAGACAGGAGAACTTGCAGAAGAGCTAAACAGCTTCAGCATACACACTGTGGAACACTATTAAAGCTTCCTCAGATACTGGTAGGACAAAAACTTTGTTCATAAAAAGTCCAAATAAAAATGTGTCACAGGAACATATGAATTCACCTAACTAAATTAATTTAAAAGGGTATTACCTTCCTATCAGACATTGTCACAGTTGGATGCCCTATGTTCAGGAGTGATGTGAAAAGGATTGCAGAAAGCATCAGACAGAGCAGATACTGCTCAGCAGAGTGACTGAACTGGCTTTTAATGACAAACCCCTGTATTTTCAATAGAGGTTATGAAGCATCTGACAGCAACATTAACTGGACTTCAGTATATCCACTATGGAATTGTTTTCTATTGCAAGCCATATTAAAATAGATCATCTTTCTATTTTTATCCAGTTAGAGAAAATACTGTACCTTACAGTAAAATCATAGGAGCAAGAGGCCAATATGGTTGCGTGGAATGGTGAAAACTGCAAGAAACCAAAACAAATTTTAAAGTTAAAACATTGTGAACATATACAGACTCACTGTAAGTAGCAAATTATCAAAGTGTAACTATTTAAGTGGTCTTGATTAGTACCACATCATGCTGCAACAAAACAGACTACATCAATGTATTTCTCCCCAATGCTTCTAATCACAAGGAATCATAGTATTAACAATCACAAGGAATGCTCTGTGGGATCCTGGTTTGCTTATATTTCATTACAGCAGTACCAAATAACTCTGCTGTAAAGTTAAGAAGTTCTGTAACAGTCATATGAACAGTCATGAAATTCTGCTTTTGGCTAATAGGCTGTGTTTCATCTCGTTATATAAATCAAGTTTCAAACCAGCTGTGTGACCAGTTAATTATTTTCAGAGAGACAAAATCTCTGCCATACGGCAGAGAATATAAGATTTACTGTCTCAACTCTATCCTACCATTTTGAAATTATTTATACAAATGGGAAAATTGGAGAGAAGTGGAAAAACTGAAGGCAATGTAACATCACTTCATGATTTCCCCCTCTCCTACAGGGCAATTTACAAGATACACTCTTCCATGGACTCTTGCAGACTGGTCTAAGAACTGCAGCAAAAGAAGGATGCAGTTATGCAAAAATTGTTCATCTCAGCTCTAGTTTTTTTGCAACCTTCAGTTTCCAACTATTTTAAAATCTGTATTTCTCAGCAGGAAAGACAACAAGCCTCTAACCTAACTTGAGTTTGAAATGCAGGTCCCCCACACCGTGGTTCATAGTTAAGTCTTCCTGCAAGACTTCTAACATTATTCACAGCAACTACAAAGTCTGCGTTATTGCCACAAGTTCCCAAGAGAGCAGTGTATGTTGATGGCTGCTGAACTCTGCTAACAGAGTTCTCTTTACTGTAGCAAAATTGAGGGAGGTGCATGCTGGAACTTGAACCTCTGCAGACTTCCTGCAATTTTTTTTTTTGAGGGGGAAAAAAACCCAAAACCAAATGGGTTCTGCACCTTAGGAAAATGAATACTAGAGGCGAAGAAGCCTGATGGGCAACAAAAAACAATGGTAAACTTTCCATAAGCCCCCTTTGCATGCCCACAGAGTTTAAGATAAAGCAAAACCATCCTGTCAAAGCTTTGTCATTAACCTTAAGCATCCTAGAAACTTAGCTTAGCAAATTCTATCAAAATACTTAGCAGAGCACTACACATGTAAGTTGAAAAAATTTGCAAAATGTCTCTCTGCTACAAGAGAAATTTCTCCTCCATTTAACTGTAAGATACTACAATTTTATCATCTGAACAGCTGAATACAGGCAGAAGATATCACCACATCATCCATCCTGACTCCAACATATCCAGATATCTTTTTAGGTAAACCTGAAAACTAAAACTATGTTTCAGTGTAAGATATTGAAACCAGCTAAAAATGTGAGGATCAAATGCACCAACATCAAAATCTCCCAAAAAGGACTAAAGATGACCTCAGTGTGCTGATAATGCCCTGTACTGCAGTGAAAGACCATAAGAAATCTGCAGGAATCCTGACAGTATTGTGTTGGGTAGAATTCCTTGCTAGCCTCACATCTGACAGTCAACACAACCCCTGAACAAGTGAACAGAATACAAAAGACAGGCAACCGGAAGAGTGTGATTTAATGGTTGGTTTAAGCTAATTTCAGAGTGTACTGCTGCCAAGGCTTGTGATTTCCACTTTCTTTTCTACTTCATCCTGTGTGCTCCTGTCCCCCTCCTTTGTGTAACCGATTGCAATTGCATGGTTGAGCAACAAATTGAAACAGTTTAATGATCCAGACAGAAACTAGTCACTTTCAGGGGCAGGGTTTTCAGTCAGAGCCACCAGCTGCAGCTTTACAATCGCTAGTGTCGGCACAACACAGGGGAAGGGATACCAGCAGGGGCAGCTGCCTCTACAGAGGCAGCATCCAGGTCTCTCTCTCAATTCAGGGTGACTGGTAAGCTACACCACACAAGCGTAGATATGCTGCACCACCTCGAAGTGCTGGCCCACACTGTCATATCTGATGTTCTCAGGGGCCATGTCTGTCTTGAAATGGAAGCAAAGAAAGCCTGGTAAGATGGAAAAGAAGTCATGTACTCTCAGTACATCTCCTCTGCACATGGATGCATCTTCTGCTATGAAAAATACCTCACAGAGCAAGATTAGAGAATAGCCATGCAGGCATTAAATTAAAAAAAAAAAGACTCGGCATCAATCACCAGCTGGAAGAGCAGGCAGGGGTAGCTGGGATAAGCAGAGCAGGAGCTGCTCATGTTGTCTTACCATTAAAAGGGTTTGTGATACAGAATGACTACCTGAGTCACACCCTTTTCTGACAAATTACAAACTAAGCACAGTAACTTTTAAATATGTTAGAAACACACCAAGGTCATGTGAAGCAAAATACCAACACATGAGAACTTTGTTTCTGCCAGTTCAGACTTCCTAGAGAATATTAATAAACATACCTGCTCCTGAGAGGCTTTAAAAGGATTAGTATTATCTCCTTTTTCAGGAGACTTTGATGCATTTGACTCTCACAGTCTTTGCTGGTTTCAATATTTTACACTGAAATATAGTTATAGCTTTTGAGTTTACCTAGAAAGACACTTGAATACATATTTTCATATAACATGAAAAAAATGTTATTGTGCATCTAGAGAAAAATCTTATTTGGTGGGTGTTCTAGTTGTACACAGATCCAGTAAAGTCATCTGAAGCCTTCCACGCAAAAAGTTTCAAAATCTCTTTGAACACAACTATATTTTCTTTGTATACACAAAGTATATATTCACAATGTGTTCTATATCTTCTCTTCTGTGAATATTTGCCCTTTGTGGAAAGACAAAGGAACAGCACCATTTAAAAACGAGTAAGGGTGTTTTCCCCATCTCAAATTTCCCACGTCATTTACCTGAAGTTAGCCTTCTAACTCTCTCTCAAGCCCTCTAACACTCTTCATGTAAATATACTGACTTTGAAAATGCCATTTATTGTAATATACCAGCAATCTACAAAACATCAAAATGTTTGACAGTGCTAAATTGAAAGTTTTCAAGAACAGCCACTGTAACACCTAAAATCCATTTGGTTTTTCCTTGTTAATAGATAATATAAAATATTACTGGCTTCCAGAAAAATCTGTGTAGCAATTCAGTGGTGGTCAATGGGAAATAAAATTCAACTTACTTTTACTCTTCTGATAGCATAGGTATGACCAAGCAAGACGAACACTGGTTGCCGAATGTTCCTCAAATCCCAGCCTTTCAAGCTGCAGTCAACTGCACCAGTTACCAGCAAGTTCTGATGATATAATAAAAACCAGATATATCAAAACAATTTCACTACTAAATTGTAACAATGCAGATGTTGGATTCAAAAGTTAGATAAATAAAAAAATACAGACTACTAAATCATAAATTAAGTGAGTTCCCAGTACGTAAATTAAAGAGCACAGAGAAACACAAACTGTTTTTCCACTTTTGACTGCTCTGCCCATTACACAAAAGAGTAAGCAAAATCTCTTATCTTCTTGGGCTGACCATCTGTTAGAACAATGCTCTTCTGGAGATGTAATAGTGAATGAGAACAACAAAGTAACTAGGCATATTTTCATAAAGAGAAGATGCAGTAATGTTGCAGTAAAACCCCCTGCTATTTAATGAAAGTGGTTCAATTAGGAGAACAGTGGGATAAATGGTTTTGTACCTCATCATATTTGCACCAGTCACAGCTCAAGACCTCAGCCTGGTGGGCTGGTATCACAAGTTTGACTCCTGGGGTTTTCACATCCCAAATTCTTAAAGTCTGATCACCTGAAACAAAGAGAAGTAGATTCAATGTTGTTGCATCAGTTACAGGACTTAGCTGACAAGTGTTTCTTAGCTGTATGAAAAACCAATGATTGCATAAATTCAATATTTATTGAAATATTGGAAGATAAAGTGATTCTACTGTAACTGTTACAGATATGAAAGGCAACATGTGTTTTGACCTTGGTGCATGCATGCACATGCACACACACAGAGCAACGGAGCCCAGCTTAAGAGCTGTTAACCACCTGTGCCTCTCTCTTAACCTCCAGCCATAAATTTTCTTCTTCCTCTAAAGATCTTAAGCATTCGTAAACACACTTCTTCAAATTCAGCTCCTAATGCCTTGTAAAGACATCAAAAGCTGCATCACCTGGACAGGACAACTATGCTTTTCAGTTTTTAAAATTGGGATCTTCTCATTAGCCCTGAATATTTAGCTTTGTGTCAGCAAAAATGGATTCTCTAGCTCTCTAGCTTACGGAGAGAGAAAATTAATCAGAATTTATTATTATTATGTTCATTCAAGAGACAAATTTAATCACTATAAGGTGATTAAAACACTCATGATTTCTATAGGAAGCATGTATCAATACTACCTAAATTAAAAAAAAAAACCCACTGTTTTATGCAGCTAGTGAAGAAGTTATTGATATTTCCTTATATTCCTAATTATTATTTTCATGCCATTTATATACAAGCACTTTGATGGCTTTAGTGCCCTGTTGGTTAGCGTCTGTAAAACATACAGCTGGGCACAAAAAAATCACAGCTCTTTTCAAGAAACTGGCTACAGATCAAATAAAACCACCCCCAGAGTAACAGCAATATTCCTAACTGCATGAACTACCAGACCCTGCAGACTTCACAAAAAACCCCATAAAACATTTGGAAAGTTTAAATAAATAAGGCAGAGAGAGCTTGGTTCACTACACGTTGCGAGTGCAGCCTTCTGACCACGGAGACCATGGGGAGCTTGCTCTGGTGTCGGCTGGCTCATCCTCACCCCTCATGACTGGGAGAGATGCTTGGTGGATAAATTCCCCATCTGTAAGGTGGGAACAACACCCAGTTTCTCCCTATTTTCAGTCCCCTCCCCTACTGTCAAGAGGAAGACTGCTGCTCAGTTCACAGATAGCACTCCTGACAATGGCACCCTGCAGCCAGCTGAAGCCTCAAACATCGCTACAGGGCTTATAAAAACAGGGCAACATATGGAGAGGAAGAAACACGAGCAGCAGGGTCTTGGCAAAAAAACAGGTAGTACGCCCATCCACTCTCCATTAGCTTTGCTAATCTGCTTGCCTGCAGAGGACAGTTCAGTTTGAGTTTTAAGTCTTTCTGAGATATTATAATGGACTTCTTAAAAAGCTTTTTATTTTAATTTCATCAGATAACATAGATTTGAAGGGGGAAACACATATTTCACTACAGACAGGATCATTTTCCCCAAGCAAATAAATATATAAATCCAGGTGAACTAGAATGAACTGCTACAGTAGCATTATGAGGGCCAAAAGCATTTGGAAAAGTTATTCAGCCAATATCAATTTTGACACTAAATCTACAATTGCCCCAATTAGTTCTTTTTTAATAGAAAACGCTGATGCATGAGAAAAGGGAAAAAACTAGTTATTTTCCTTTTTTTTTTTTTTTAATTTCTTTGAAAATGCTAGACTTAGCAGTTATTAATTCTGGCTGGCACTATCAGTGAAATGTTTTTTAATGGAGTAACACAACATGCACGTGAACCTTTCTGTGAATAGAAAAGACTGATTTAAAGCCAAAGGCAAATCCAATTCTTTCATTTAAGTGGAAAAATCAGATTAATTTAAAAAAAAACCTGATAAACAGTGCAATCCTGACTCAGTGCATATTTTAACAAAGTTTTTTTTAACCTCAAACTTATTTCCATTACCTATATACACTTACATTTAATTTCAACAAAAGCTGCAGTTAAAGTTTTTGCCATTTTCACATTTCCATAAGTACCACAAATACTGAGCATGCACTTCCTCCACAAGATAAAGCAAAAGTTGGATAATAATAATATAAAATACAAGGAAAGCACACTTAGCTCATATTCACTAACAGACACTTTCAGCTGACATCCCAAAGTAAGCAACCACAAAAGTACCCAACATTTCCCCCATAAAATATTGCTATTTTTGTAAGAAGAAATTTCTCCATGGCAACAGATTTTTACTGGTCCATTAGATAATTATGATTTCAGAATTGTTTATACATTGTACTTGCTTGCTTTCTTTCTAATGAATATTTGTGAAATCTTGGACGAATCAATAAAACTACACAATATATACTCATCTATTCAAAACTTTTCAATTGATGCTAATCTGGAAGTACATCATCCTTATACACAGGATAAAGATTGCTAATGTGAATGACAATGTCTGATAGTGAAAAGATAAAATTTATTTAAGACTTAAATTTCATGTAGGTTTTATACTACCTTTTTTACTCACAGATATATTTTACCCATATTTATAAATCATCATCTCCAAATTCCTGTGAGAACAACCACCCAAGCAACCATTTCCGAACAGTGCAGAGGTGTAATAGTAACTACAAAAAAACAGCTGGGTATTTGGGAGGTTAATAAAACCCCATGAAACCTTAAACACTATCTGAAGGGGAAAAGGACTCTAACTACACCAGATACAATATTTTTCAAGAACCAACTTCCACTAGACCAGGTTGCTCAGAGCCCCATCCAACCTGGTCTTGAACACTTCCACAAAGGCGGCATCCACAGCTTCTCTGGGCAACCTGTTCTGGTTGTTCTGATGCCTCATCACCCTCACAGTATAAAATTTCTTCATATATCTAATCTAAACCTACCCTCTTTCAGTTTAAAGCATCACCCCTTTTTCTATCAGCATTACCCCTTGTTCTATCACTACGTGCATTTGCAAAAAGCCAAAACTACCGCAATTAAAGTATGTCTACAGTGCCACTGAATGATTACAGTTAATATTACTTGCTTACTTACATGTATTTTGAAATACTAAACCAGATTGAATTATTTAGCCCGAATCAAACAGAAAATCTGTGGGAGAATTACAAGCAGAACCTAAATCTCATGACTCAAAACCAATCTTTTTATGCATGCTAAAATGATGGTGCTGATTGTTTCTATCAGAGATAATTGTTCTGATTTTGGCTGAAATAGAGATGTTTTTCTTCCGAGTAGCTAGTACAGTGCTGTGCTTTAGATTTAAGATGAGAATAATGTTGATAACAAACTGATGTTTTGGTTGTCACTGAGAAGTGCTTACGCTAAGTTAAAGACTTTTCACCTCCTCATGGTGCCCTGACAGTGACAGGGCTGGGGTTAAACTAGAAGTTGGAAGAGGACACAACCAGAACAGCTGACCACAGCTGATCAAAGGGATACCCCATAACACATGGCGTCATGCTTAACCTACAAAGCTGAGAAAAGAAAAAGGAAGAAAGAGATGTTTGGAATGATGGCATCTGTCTTCCCAAGTAACCATTATGCATGATGGAACTGTGCTTTCCAAGAAAGGCCTGAACAGTTGCCTGCCCATGGAAAGTGGTGAATGAATTCCTTGTTTTGTTCTTGCATTCAGTTTTTGCTTTACCTACTAATTTGTCTTTACCACAACCCATGAGTTTTCCAGCTTTGACCCTTCTGATTCTCTCTTCATCCCACCGTGGGGGAGTGAGTGAGTGGCTGCATGGGGCTGAGCTGTCAACGGGGGTTAAAACAATACAACAGTACAAGAAAACTTAAGAATAATAAAGCTCATGGGATTCCACACAAAGAGACAGAAAGAGAGTGACACAAATAACAGCTTTACTTAATTCATCCAAGAGTACTACCAAATACACAAAAATCTATCTCCATGTAGCACAACTTAGCAAGTACAAAAAATTGCCAGTGGAAATATACTTTCTAACTGGTCAATTTTAGTCTGATACAAAATGCTGTCAAGCTAAAAATTAGAAGAGTTTTAAGTTAGTTTAGGGAAGAGCCCAAACAAGTTTTTTTCCTGAAAAAGTAACATCATCTTCCATGGGAAGCAGTGAATCAGTTCCTTGTTTTTCTTCACTTGTGTGCACAGTTTTTGCTTTCCCTATTAAACTGTCTTTATCTCAGTCAATGAGTTTTCCCACTTTTACCCTACCTATTCCCTCCCTGACCCTACTGGTGGGGGAGTGACCATGTGGCTGTGTGGGGCTTGGCGGCTGTCTGGGATTAAACCACAACACCGGAGCACAAGACTTGAATGATTTCAATACTGTGCTGGTAAGTCTTGAAATAACAGATTGCAAATGAAAACACTCACCTCACGTCACTACATAGACCTGACGTAACAAACTAAGCAGGTTAATTGTATTTCAAAAGCTTCTAGTATAAACAGCAGTTTGGCTGGACTGCAACAAGCCACAGTAACTCCACAGTCAACTCGCTCTCTAGATGCTTGCCTTGTACAACAGTGTACCATGCAGTGAACTGAAGCATCTTATTCTTTTATCCCTTTAGGGTTTGGATCTCAAAAGTGACCATTTTTGAGACCAAAATGACCTTGAACCTTGTTTGTTACGGCATTTGACCTAACACATTAAACAAGAAAACAACCAGGGGTCATAAGAAGTGAAAATTGGACCAACACCACACACAATAGATTGAATATAAACCTCTAGAAAAAAGTGCTTTGGAATTCATGAGAAACCACTGTCATAGCCAAACAGCAGATTATTTCTTCCATTTTTTAAGAAACCTGAACAAACATAAGCATCTTTGGAATTACTTGTCTGCAAACCTGCTTTCCAACAGCTCCTTCTTTTGCTCAGTGCTACTTCTGAGGCAGGAATGTGAGCTGAAACTTTAGAAAACTGATGTCAAAAACCTGACAACCCCAATTTTGGCCCAGAAACACGGAAAACACCTGTAGTGAGAAGCTGCACTAATTCAGTAAATGTTTTCGTAGTAGATGTACACCTTCACCAGCTCATTATTTCATGCTAAATGACTTGTTCAATCATAGGTTTTTTCCAGCTTCAATACCAAACACAGAAAGATGCACCAAGACTATACTACCTCATTTATGAAACTACAGCTTGACAACCCCTTTACTACACACATTTATCACCAAGAGACCACCAGTAAGCAAGAAGAGACTTTTAAAAAGGCAACTCACTAACTCAGGGCTGGCAGTATAACAGAGTATGAGATAAACAATGGTTTTTAGTTTCAACATTAAAGTCTTGCACTCAACACTAGGGCTTACAAAAGTGGGACCTGGACTTACAGATTCATTTGTAAAGCAGCAAAGCTATGGTCATGCAATGCTTTTGTCAACATAATAAAAATGTATCAGAAATTATCACACCCTGTTGTACAATAAAACTTTTTGTCTTGGCCTTTCAGTCTGAAAAACAAGTCTTTGAGAAAATAATACAATTAATTGACCTAAATACTGATGAATACAGACATTGTCAGGCAGATTTCAAAACAATTTCTTCCCCTTATTCATGAATTAAGATGTTATTAAAATCATGTACCTGCCCTGATCAGTATACTGATATAGTATACTAAAGACTGATTTAAAAAGGAAAGCAGCATTAAAACTAAGGCCCCAGTATTTAAGAAACCAGCTATCAGTCATTCTAAATCTGGGCTTTGTCAAATCCAAAACATTCATATTTTCATTCATTTTTAGTGTTGTATCTGTATCAAAGAATACTTACAGATAAAGGTAAAATGGTATTTATTAAGTACTTTCTACTGTTAAAGGAAAGTTGATACTAAAAAGGATGCTTTCTTTATAAACCACATAGGGCTAAGCAAGGCCTATTGCTCTTCACTCATGAGAGTTGTTTAGTAGAACTGATTAAAATTTGACTAAATATTACTGTTAAATGCATTTTAATGTTCCATATAAGTTTCTCACCAATTTGCTCTCTGGGTTAAAAAAAAATCTACTAGGCAAATGACATAATGAGTCATTAAACCCCTTTAGCCACGAGGCTGCTGTTAAACATTCATGTCACTTCTTTAATGACATTTTCCACATCACTGTGTTTTCAGCGTAAGGCACACCAGGGTTCTGGTTTGGTGCTGCACGTACACCTGAATATCCTGGTTATCTTATCTGCTCAGAAATTGTTATTGACATCACAACAGCCCTTACTTACATATCCAGAATTAACAGTTTGCTCTGTTACTATTCAATCCCAATTTCAAAAACAAACAAACAAAAACAGACATGCCGTTTACTTTCTTTTTCAATTGAACATGAAGATAACAGCATGGTAAAGTACCTCACACATCCCTGTAAATGTTAAATGGAAGTTCATTAGATGCTGAATAAAACCTAATTTAACTGAAGCATCAGACATATATATCTTTTGCAATTCAATTGCATTTTATTTTCCACTGCAGACAAGCTCAGTTTTCTTGTATGTATTCAGAATGGAGACTTAATGAAGCAAAAACGGCTACACCTCGTATCAAATTCTTTTTCAATTGCTTTATATTGCCATCTTATATTTCTCATTTTCTTCACTTGTACTCTTTTTCTAGTCTCATAACAGCATGATAAAAAGCCATATTTCAAAATCAAGTATTAGCATCAGGCCAAGTTGATCCTTTTGAGCAGCTATTTCACTGTGGTTTGTGATTCTGTGTGTTTTTCAGTGTTCACAAACTAAATAGTTACATGGAAATTAAACTTCTGCAGGATTCTATAGGGATTCAAAAAAAGGCAGGAAAATGGCAGGGGTTTGGCACGCAAAATGTTTTAAAACCTTCTTTCCCCTTGCTTACTTCCTTTAAAAGAAAAAGAAAAAAGAGTGCACTGTTTTACTTACATTTAGTTTAATCAGAAGTATTTAAAGACCAACACTTTTTCCAATCTGTGGTTTACAACACACCTAACTTATTTTACTTGTACATGCAGGACTGAAGATGCTGCAGCATGAAACAGTTCTCATTTCTCAAGCATTGCAATTATCCTATTAAGATAGCAGTAAGTGTATGGTTGTGAGTAGGTATGTGTGAGGTGGGATGAGAGAAAGGGGACAGGTGGGGCAAGAGAGAGAAAAACAAGATACAGACACACAGACACCCGATAATCCTCTTCCAGTACAGACTCCTTCAAGAAAGGAATGTTTCAATAATCTTCAACAACAACATCCAAAAAAGCTATTGTTTTAAAAAGTGAAAAAACCCAAGTGAGATGCAAAGAAGTACAAAAAGTTTCCCTCCAGATGCATTTCAGTTACTAATTTTCAAGACAACAAAAAGTTGCAAAATAAGAGACCACAAAACTGCAGGTCAACCTTTCCAGCAAGTGCATCCCAAAGAAGAGAACAGCTCTAAATTTGACACAGTACTATCACATTGAGATTCAAGTTTCTCTCCAGCTCCAACTTTAGCTCAATAGAAGATGAATCATCAGTGAAATTTAGCTTTCTGTCCCATGATTTTCTGTCATCCTCATAGAGTATGCAGATCATAACAAGTTTTAAATGAGGACAACCAGCCTCCTTGAACAGTTCCACTTTACTTTCATCACATACCTTGACTGACAGAGTCGAATGTCATTAAGCACTGAACAATAAACTCTCTGAACATCAACTGTGTCATACACCTTTTTTACAAGGAAACGGCCTTCATGCACAGAGCTAGGGGGTCATGAGTCCTTCCACTATCCACAGTCCTGCTGACCAAAGAAATGACTGCCAATATGTATTTTCTGTAGTGAAGCACTCCAATCAAACCACAGGAAAATTTCAATGTAAACAATGCAAACACAGAAACCTTTTCCACATCAGCATGTCATGATTGTTATGTTATTTCACCTAGAAGCACACCAGATGTTTTATTTTGGAAACTGTAAGAAAGTTCACCATCATTTTGAAGACCTCTTCTAAAATCTACTTATTTTATACCCAGAATTACACTATCAGTGTACTGATAGCAGATTTTTATTTCACACCCAAGTAGTACTTAGAGAAGAAAAATACTGTGTCTTTTGTGCATTTTGTTTTTCCATCAATGAGTGAAAACTGACTGCAATTAGCTTTAGGCTCCAGTAGCATATTAGTCCCTTTCAAGTATCAAAGTAAAAATTCACAAAAGAATAGGAACTCTGTAATGTTTTAGTCAAAACTTCCAACAGCTGCACCCACTGAGTCACTCAAAGAACAGATCAGTTGTTGTACCCAATTTAGGTACCACGACATACAGCATCTAACAATCAGTGTTTCCCAAAATTGTTCAAGTGGCAATGTATTAGAAGACAGATTGGCTTCATATCCTAGAGGTTCAAATATGAAATAATTAGTTGTATTAGCACAGCCCTTTTGTTCATCTAGAATGCCATAAATTTTGTATGGGTAAGATTACCATGTACAGGAGGATTTTAAGCAGGACTTTAAAGAGAACATTCCTTATAACTTGCAAAAAAAAGCATTTAACCTTGACCAAATGATCCTTAGCTTGTATTTTGTAGTATATAGATAGTTGCATTTCATTAGAACTGTTCACACAGTTTACAGGGCTCGATCCTGTAAGTTTCTGCACATCCTTAGGTTAGGTAGGTATCCACCACATAAGATGGAAAACCCTGTGCTCCAACATTTGGCTTTCAAGCACAACTATGTTAGAACAAATAAATGTTACTTGTTCACCATTCTAGCTAAACCCTGCAGGCAGAATCAGATGGAAATAACCAGACCGAAATTTTAGGAAAGCCACATGTAGTTTTTCATCTGACTTCCCACAGAATAGGGAAGACCAGTATCTGTGTGCACACACCGTCTCTCTAACTTCAGTAACAGGAAAACATAGGAAAACCCACTTACTTAAACTTCTAGGATAAAGGAGCCAAAAAATTTCTATTTAAATCAGTACAGGAAGTACAACAGATCTGAGAAATTCAGTTAATCTATCAGTATTTGTATTAAGACAGTGCCTTATAGCCATTTTATTTCCCAGACAAACTGTGTGGCTCACAGCACCTCTCTCCCAGTTAATCATCAGCTGGGCTCAAGGTATCACTCCAGAGCTCTCCTTGGGCCTCTGAAGCAGGAGCAGGGTTTGGAAAACATCACCACCTCACCTTTCTTTGCCTCTGTGTACACCCAACTCAATTGTGATTGTATTTACCAGCAAGACCCATAGCACTGGCCAAAGCAGAAAACTAAAATTGCTTATTATCTTTCCCAGAGAACAAGGCACAGAAATCTACAGAAGTACTTAAAAAAAAGCTCAGTGGAAACTGACTACATTTCTCACAGAGTTAAATAGTCTACTGAGACTTGAGATAATTTGAACAAAAACAGGCCAAAGCACAAAATAAAGTATAGAACACGATTTAGTGGTCAATAACAAGAGTGAAACGAATGGAAGACAGCTATATAAAATAACAGAAAAAATTTCCACAAGGTCACTGCTAGAAAACTGCTGATCCTCGTTTAAATGGCCAAGAAGATGATCTACTGACTGTAACAGAACCTACAAATCCAGCTGCAGCAATACATTTACCTGTCCTTGCTCACTTTTATAGAACAAGTGTATATGACACACACTACCATCTGCTGGACAAAGTGCTGAACTGATCCACTAACACAGAAGGCAACTTTTGGGTTTTTGTTGTGACAACCTCTTTACCACCATGCTTACCTGAGGCAGATGCAAAACAACCTGGGATGTGTGGAGACCATATAGTGCTGTAAATGACCCCTTCATGGCCTTTAAAAGTGCATAATGACTTCCCCACAGCTGGATCCCACTGAATAAAGGAAAAAAGAAAACTGTTGAGATACACATCCAGTAAGTGATGAAATGGTTTTTCATACATTAAAAAAAAAAACAACTTTATACATACAGAAAAGACTAAACGTACTTTAAAAAAACCCATTTGTATGCCTAAACTGGTGTCAACTGAGAGTTTAAGCAACCTCTCAATTAAAGTGGAATTTCAGCCAAAGGGTAAAAATAAACAGGAAAAGAGAATCCACATTGTTTCTGAACATGAAGAACTAACTATAAGATCCAAAAAAATCACACTTTCACCTTCAGCAGAAAACCAACGTACCAGCTTGGCTGTTTGATCCCATGAACCAGACACCACTAGCTGCTCTCCTCTAGTCTGGCTCCAGTCAACACTATAAGCCTGTAAATGACATAAAAGCCCAGTTTAGAAGGAGCAATAGAATACACATTTCAGGCTGTAGTTAGCCAGAGTTTCACAAAATAGACTTGGATTTGCAGACTGTATCCTAGGCAGCTGAAAAACCACACCACTAAAGCACAACAAAACTGCCAACCATGCCATTTACCTGAAGTAAAATTAAATTTAGTAGCTCAGTCAGACATTAAAGGTACATACAGGCTAAGAAAAGTATCTGAAAAAGCTAAGATGAGCCAAAATGGAGAAAAAAGAAAAGTTGTAACAAAATCCACATACATCCGCCATCACTAGGAGTCTACCACTTTAAAAGCCATAATTCAGACTTGATTTCTTATCGCTGATCCAATTTTATTCAAAGATCTACAGTTTCCAATTGCTAGCCATCTCTCATTATAAATGCCATCTCTCTTCAGAGCTGACTTTGACACTAACAATGAATGCTTTTTTTAATATCTAATTCTCCTAAGAAACATATGTCATAAAATACTCCCAGTTTACATCTTTTCCAGGTTATATGGCCCTCTTTTTTCACCATCCAAATCCTCAAACAAATAAAATAAATTAAAAACTCACTTTCCCTCGTAACTACTCATTTCAGCTATTAAGAAATTACTTTCCACTGTGTAGTTGAAATAAGCTCCCTCTTCCCTGACAGTATGTCTAATGCTGGTCCCTGCTTTGACAGAGGATACCTTAACTCTACCCTCCAATGCTGATTTTTCAGCTCTGCTGCCTCACAAAAGTAAATGCACTAAGCCAGTTCTTCTAATTATTTTAAATCCTCAAGTCAAATTATTTTAAATCCTCAACATGTACAATTTCCATCTTCAAATACAAATCTTTACTTGATGGAAGGTGCATTCTGTTTTTCCTGCTTTTATCTCACACCAAAGTGATTCAATAAGCTGCAGTGGGACATGACCCATTTCAGTGGAAGGCAGGTAAATATTAGATAAAACACTTCATCCACTCCACCCCCTGACCCTATCAGAGCTCCCAGGACACTTCTCAGAAATGTGATCACTACCAAAGAGTAGGTAGGTGGTACTGCTCTCAACAGCTAGGCCACTAACCACTGAGGATTTGTACTCCACTTGGGTTCTAGTTCTAGCACAGCACTGGATATGGTCTGCAAGTCAACATACTAGATGTTTGGTTTGTCTTGGATAGATGGAATTGCGCATTTAATAACAGCAACCCTGTTTTGAAAGTGGAAGTGCTTGGACCTGTGTCACCAGAATAAAAAAACAGAGAAACTGAAAAGGAAAGAAATCTAACAACTGTCAAACTGTCAACTTTCTATGGAAAGTGTCCTGTGTAAGAAAGGAAATCAAGGTAATATTTAGCTATTTCTGAGCATTTTCCTTCTAAAGATATATTTCAGTCTATGCTAGATCTAGCTTAAATTAACTAATTTTCACCTATTTTCTTATCTTCCATAAGAGGAAGGCAACCACTGCCCAGAGAAAAACAAGCTGCTTTATCTGCAACTCTCCTTTTTTTGTTTGACAAAGTCCTGCTTCCCATATACGAAAGCCACACTGCTCTAGAACCATTTTGTACGAATTCCCTTCCTTGAGGAGCTTATGGTCCAAATGTACAAGACACTGGGACAGTACTTGACAAAAGCCATATAACCAACTGAGAGGTAATTCTTTTGGTTTTTTTTTGCCAAACCATACTCTTCACTTTTCTACCTTTGTTAGCTAATTGTACTACAGCTCGTTAAAACATGTTCCTTTCCACTCTATCTCTTCCTACTAAAATAGTAACAAAGGAAACACACCAGTACTCTCCATAGATCCCATGAAGGAAGACATGACAGTTCTGCAAAGTGGCTCCCAAGCTCTTCACAAAAATTTCTCTCTTTGCCTTTGAATCTGTGTGATGGCCTGAGCTCAACTCCTAAGCTGCTGCTGTTTGGAAATGCCCCTAATTGTGCCTCTTCCACACAACAACTCAGTAAATGTTTGGCTCTCATATTCATATTCAAGATTTTCCAGAGAGAAACAGATCTTTGGGAAACATGCACCTGTGTCACCCAATCCAGGCAACTGGTATTCAACACACTGGAGCTGGGATGTATCAGATCTACTGCCCGGATAAGGCAGAGCACACACAGGGCTCCCAGCTCGCTCCCGCGCTATCGGCACGTAGATCTGCCGAGCACGTGCTGTGACACAGACCTGGGCACATGTGGCACACAGGGCTGGCACTGCCCAGCGCCCTGCAACTGCAGCAGGGGCCTGGGAGAACTCCCCTTCGGGCAAGAATCACAAACACAACAGACAATAGGCTTGGAAAAAGCAAGAGGTTCTGTCCATTTGGCATGTGACAGGTCTACGTAATGGGGAGAGGATGAAAAGAAGACAGTGTGAAGAACACAGTAAGTTTCATTTTTATTATTCTTCCCTTCTCATGCTATCATTCAACATAAATTTAGAGACACTTCAATGGAAGCTGTCTTGAGCAACTGGGAAAGACTAATAACACAGCATAAACCTCAGCTGTTAATCTTTTAGTGCTTTATCTTCAATCATAAAATAAATGAACCCTAGCTTATGCCTAAACAGCAGCAAGAAATGCCTCAGGCAAGATGAAAAGACAAGGGGAAAAAGGATGTAAAACCACAAAAAATAGCTTAAAATAAATGTCCAGGTTCACTTTACAAGACAAATTTAATTCAAGCATTCTATTATCTCACAATCCAGTGAGATTTCATCAAAACCATAGTAAATTAGACTAATTTATTCATGAGATTCAGCAGTTGGCTAGTGCTGGAATAAAACTCATCCTTTGATAATGCAAATTCACTTTTAAATTAAAAATGCACACTCTTTTTGAGAAGGGACAATGATCTCATTTAGCAAAAAAGAAACAGATCCCTGTCAATCATGCATTAGAAATAATATAAAATGCAGTGACAAAACTGCCACTAAAAATGTCACACAGGGATTAAGGATTAGGAAGGTAGTGAGAACACTGTCTGCCAGTGTTTACCAGAAATTACTAGGTAAATTCCTTCTGAGATCTATCCTCTTAAAACAAGTTTATAAAGAATCAATACAAACCTTTCATATCACACAATAAACTCTCACTCAGCCCATATTCCCTGCACTGTCTTTCTAAGCACAGTTGAATATGTCCACCTCCCATACTACCGGCTCAGCTGCAACAGAGAAACGTTTATTTCACAAACAACAGATGGTAAAGCAGAAACAAAATAAACTTACTGACATAATTTCAAGGAGAAAATGACAGAAGCAAATTAACAAAAAAAAAAAACCTGGTACTATGCCTCACCTACGTCTTTCTGTAACTCCTATCAGCCTTTGAGCATTATCACAACTAGAAACTCCTCTCTCAAAATTGTCAGTTTACACAGTAGGTGTATTAAACCAAAGGAGAAAAACTACAAAGAAATAAGCTACAGAAGATGGGCTCTTGTGTAACTACAGTCACTCAGCTTTTAGCTTTGTGCTTCATATCTGAAAAAATCTTGAGGTTCTTGGGAATGAAACTGAATTTCCTCAATCAGTTTTTTGACTGCATATCGACTAGATTATTTTATTGAGATCGATGTCAGATAAAGTATCAGTAAAGCCAGTAAAATCCAGTCTGAAACTCACTGCATCTTAAGTTCAAAGACTTAACAGAAGTGAGTGGAGGGTTAGAAGGAAAGCTTAAAAAAAAAAAAATAAAAAAAAAAGGGGGAAGAAAGAAAAATCACTTTAGGGAAGAGATATGTACTGCAGTATAAACATCCTTAAAACCATGCAAATATATTTATGGACCTGAATATAACATTCTTCTCTACCCATACAGCACTGCATAAAGAAACTGAGATTTTAAGAAAATCAAATGCAGCAGTATCAAACCAAGGCTAGAAAAACATACATACTGTCCCAACATTTGACTGCTTTTATTTGAGTAGGATTTCACAGATGCTAGGAGAGAAAAGGATAAGCAGATCCAAGTGCAACCCAAGTGCTAAGGATCTGTATAACGTGCATCATTCCACAAGACTGATATAACAGCTGTCTGATTTAGACCTATCTAACAAGGCTCTCTAAAAATCACAGCGTGACTGCAGTAATTTCACACACCACAATGATTACTTAGCCTGTAAGGAACCACAAATTCTATTACTGAACATGTTAGATTTGTGTAACCTACTACGGCATATGGACATGCACAAGAATTCGTACATCCACTTTATATTCAAGTTATTAATTCAAACCACAGACCCAAAAAAGTTAGGAAACAAAAAGCCACTTTTGATTATAAAACTACAAAGACTTTAATTATTCAAACATTAGAGCATCCATTAAATTTTTTAAGTTTGCCTGATTTACCTCCAGAGTGTGCTCTTTATAGACTTGCAGTGGACCTTTGGTTTTAGCCATATCCCAGATTTGCAGAGATCCATCTCCACTACAAGTGATCAACACGTTTTCATTATTCTCACTCCAGGTCACATCAAACAGGCCATCATTCCAGTCAAAACTAAATTGAAAAAATGAAGATATTCATCTGTGAGAAAGCACAACATAAAAGTCTGGACTAGTTCCATGCAAAGAAAGTATTTCTTTAAATAACCCTTCTTACCATTCCAAACAGCATTTTTATATACTGGAGTTTCAAGTGAATCTCCCCACAATTAATTTATTTGTTTGAATGTCATTTTCTACAACCTTATGGCAGAATAGATTGACTGAATTAAAGCACAAATGAGCCAAGGACCTTCCACACACAAAGAAGGAACTCTGATTTCAGTCTACAACTTGCCACGCAAGCAGAGATACAATACGCCTCAGTCTGATTTATGGTTTCTCCAGAATGTAAGAGCACTTTGTTTCTAACTGTGGTGAAGAAAGAAATAAAACTGTCCTGGGAGAGCCCTATCCAATTCACAACACCACTACGAATCTGAGTCACAATGAAAACCCAACAGAAACACAGTCATGAATCTACTGAAGAACTCTACACTCCCATGAAAATGCTTTCAACACACCAACAATTCACCATACAGGATCTGATCCCATATATTAGTTACTCTGTGGCAGCTATCAATTACTGCAATTTTATCTGATGGGAAATATGAATTTATTTACCCCCTTTTCACTGAAGGTTTTGCTAAGCTTAGGTCAAATTTGGTGGCACTCTGCAGTAAGGATAAGGTAAAGGCATGCACACAACAGTTTAATAAACAACACGGTCTGTGGGTCAGGAACTTAAGAGGACTTTCTACCACAAAATAAGTGGAGTCACTGGAAACAGAAATGAACTGTACTAAACCAGAGTACTTACCAGAAGTAAAAGAGTGTTGAACATCTTCAAAGAGTCTTGGTTTATAATTATGAGTGAAAAAAACGCTTCTCTGAATATGATTAGCTACTTTTTAAAGCATTTCTGTCAGCCACCTTAATCTAAACAATCCCTGTTTCAAGGCTTTCCTTATAATATTTTAGGTTAATAACAGTCAAATATTAAACTCCCTCCTTTCTAACCTTTCTCCTCCTTTCATCCACAACAAAAACAAACTCCTTAAAAAATTATATCTCCTAGGAAGGACTTCCACGACTTGACGTAGGTTCCTGCTCTATTTTCGGTATAAATCAATCATAAGGGCATAAGGCACTGTTCCTAAAAAGCTAGAACTTACAATTTTAAGCTAGGGCAGAGAAGCTGCTCTTAATTCACATTGTCAGTTTTCTGTAAAATGGTTTACACTATGCAAATGCTGCAAGACAGATGATTTCCCATAACAACATCAGTGCAACATAAACATATCTTTTGTATTGTATGTAAACACAAATGGATTAATTTCTAAGCAAATACAAACACCTGTATTCAGTAGCTACTTCAGAATACAAAAAATATTTTATATTGCTAAAAATAACCAAAAATATTTCAGTTGTGCCCGGTACTCGCAAGTATACAGCAAGTTTTTCTCTTACAAAAATAAAAGATAAACCTGTATTACCTCCTGAGCAGAACAATCCCAGCTTCGTTTTGTCCCAGTACTGCCAGAGTTCCACAACCTAAACCAGCAAAATGAAACAAAACATCACAACTAGCTCCCCAATGCCAAAGGAAACTGGGGTGGTTCTGAGGTAGCTTCAGTGTGCAAACACAAAGGGCACATGAACTTTAAGAGGCCGAACAGGTACTTGCATAATTAAACATCTTGTGGTCTCATGTTGTCTAAAACAGTAATTCATTTACATCAGATTGTCCTGGTTCGATTTCGTATTTTTGGTGGGTGGTTTTGGTTTTTTGGGGATTTTTTTGGTGTTTCACTTTTTTCTTTTTTTTACTCCATTATGTCTGTAGCTGAGGCTGAAAAAGATGTGCTTATAAAGCATGAAAGTGCATTTTCCCCACGAGTCTCACATGACAGACATACCAACACGGAGTTCCCTTTTGTCTTTTTGGTAACACAGCAGACCAAACATTTTTTTCACCCTTTCCTGAATATAGTAATACAAACTCAACTCACCAGAAACTAAACCAGTAATTCAGTTCTGATAAAACACACATCGGTTCTGCTTCCTCATCTGATGAGGATATTGTTAAAGTAATTCTACACTTGGGGAAAAAAAATTTAATTAATTTTTTGGGGAGCAATACTCCCACTAGAAATGAAAAAGGTGCCAGTATTGAGGAATGCTCAGCCTGGCTCTTTCAAGAGACCACAGGGTCACCAGACCCTGCCTGGGTGAGACTAAAACAGAACTAAAACTCAGAGACTAAAACGAGAACAGCTGAAGCCACAGAATTACACAATAAGCTGAGCTGGAAAGGACCCATCGGGATCGAGTCCAGCTCCCAGCCCTGCACAGCACCATCCCTAAGAGTTACACCCTAGAGCATGGTCCAAACACCTCTTGAGCTCCTGTCAGGCTTCCCGGGGGAGCCTGTTCCACTGCCCAGTCATCCTCCGGGTGAGGAACCTTTTCCTAATATCCAACCTAAACTCCCCCTGGCCATTCCACAACTTCAGGCCATTCCCTCGGGTCGTGTCACCGGAGAAAGTTATCTTCAGACATTTTCTTCGCGCTGTGTACATCTTTACTACCATATTTATTCTCGACCCTGTCAGAGGAGCGCTCCTCCGCGAGGGCGCTGTGAGAAGCACCGGGGCAGCAGCGGGCTGGTGCTTGGGAAGACGCAGATCCCGCCGGGCTGCGGAGGGCAAGGGACAGCTCCCGCGACACCCCCGGCCCGGCCGCGGGGCACAGGCGCCGTCTCTCAACAAAACAAACGCAGCGGAAAGGGAAGTCATCCCCAAACGCTTTGGCATTTGACAGACACCGTCTGTCCTTCCGCACACACACGTTTCCAGCCTCCTCCTCCGGAGAGGAGCCACGTTCCCGGTCACCCCCGCNCCCGCCGCGCCGCCCCCCGCGCCTGCCATGCCGTAGTACTGCGCGGCGGCGCAGGCCACGCGCCCCGGGCAGTATGGCGAGAACTCCACCGCGTACCCGTGCAGCCCGGGCAGCCGCAGGGCGCCCGCGCCCGCCGCCGTGCCCATGGCCCCCGCCCGGGCCTCCGCCGAGCCGCGGAGGAACCGCGGAGGAGCCGCCGCGCCCCCGGCCCCGGCGGAAGCGCCCGCCCGCCGGGCGGTGCCGGAGCCGCGGCGCCGCCACCGCCATCTTTGGCCATGGCAGGGGGCGGCCCGGGCGCTGCCGGAGCGGCGAGTCAGGGAACGCCGGTCCACAACATCGCCTTCCTGCGCCAAAGGAATCGCCTCCGAATTTCGGAAACAATCCGCTCTTTTGTACGCCACGTAGGACATAGATCACCTCGGGGTGTGTGCATCAGCTTGAATGTGTGAGATGTTTCAATCATAAGTGTGTGCGTTAGCTTTCACTTTTCCTTTTAAAAAGACCTTCTAAGCTTTTCATTCTCCGGATTTCTCGAATAGATCTGCATATTTTATCATTCTTGTCAGTATGCAGTTGTGTTTTATGGAAGTCATTTTATGAATAAACTTTTTACACCTGTGACAACTTCTGTTTAAGTCGGTGGAAATTTTGCCTTTGAAAGGAAGAGGTGGACAGGGGGTGTTCAGGCTTAGAAAATTAAAAGCAGAGCAGCAGCTGCAGCTTTTGCCATATTATATCCTATATTCCATCTCTATGTCCCTTAAAATACAGAAATTATTCCACTTGAACGCAGACCACCGTAATTAGTCACAATGACCTATGTGTTTAAAGATAAAAAGTATCATTTTACACTTTCAGAAGTTACAGCAAAGGCAAATTAGGTTATTTAATCACAGTTACCTCATGGAACTTGGACCATAGTTACGTACTCCTGCTACCTGGCCTTATATTTAAAACTAAACCTTGACTACAAAACCCATTGTAAAGCAACAAAAATTTATCCATTTGCTTAAACAGGCCCTTAGATACAGAATTAGGCAGTTCTATTCATTCTTCAATCTGTCAAAAAAAAAAAAAAAAAAAAAAAGAGAAAAAAAGAAAAAAAAAAACAAATGTGTTCGTCAAGTAGCCTTCAGGATTTTAGAATAAAATCAGTTCAAATGCAGTTCAAGTGAAGCTCAATTTAATGTATCCTTTGGATTACCACAGCAGTTCTCAAAGCCTCATAACTGGCAATTTATAGGCTTCATTTATTGACATCATGTGAGATCAGAATTTTTAACCCTGGGGCAAAGAAATATCTTACAGAATTGGCTGCTCCATGCCAAATTCAACCAATTTTAGCTTCTTTGGAATCTTTTTACATCAATTTATCTTTTCAAAATGCAAGTTACAAGACAGTTTTCTGAGCAAGTGTTTTTGAAGTAATTGCCCTTTGTGACTGGCATGTCAATAGCAATTCTTGAAAAGACACAAGGCCACCACAGGGGTACAGTAAGTAAATTTGGACGATGCCATTTGCAAGGTATCAGGGAGTCAGATGCTTAATGGTGTAAAGTCCAGGTACTCTATGGACAATTTATCACTGAATTGGAAAGGTTTCATCAAATGCAGTTTTTCCAAGCTGGCTGATCTTTTGTAATGAGTGGAATTCTGCAAAGAGGTTATGCAAACAGGAACTGTTTTTTATCAGTGGCCCAGCTTTGTTTTAAAGACACAATTTAAAGAATTTTAAGAGACACAAAGATCAAGAAGTGGATAAAAGGTTACAAGGAAGTCCTTAGAGAAGGACTAGTTCTCAAACATTTTTTTCAGAGACGAACTTGTGAATTCAGGCTTTGAAGATCCACAGAAGTAGAAAGCAAAATAATACGGCCAGTGAAAGTATTTGATTAGGATGGCTTCAAGATAGAATAACAAAAAAAGAAACAAAAGCTATTTTACAGGCAAAGAGAGAAGGTCTCAACCAATGAAGTTGCTAAACATGACTGTTTCCTCCTCAGCCTCTGGGCAGCTGAGTACCTTCAAGAAACATGAAGGTCCGCTGCCAATCATAGCAGCATTTTATATGCAGCTACTGAAGCCAAAAGTTCTACCAGCCAGCTCCTTTCAGCTAACACCAAATCACAGGATCTCAGAATTAATTAAGTTGGAAAAGACCTCTGAGATCACTGAGTGCAACCTATGACTGAACACCACCATGTCAACTAGACCGTGACACTCAGTGTCATGTCCAGGCTTTCCTTACGTACCTCCAGTGATGCCACCACCTCCACAGGTAGCCCTTTCCAATGCCTGATCACCCTTTTGCTGAAGAAATTCCTCCTAATGTCCAACCTAAACCTCTCCTGGCTCAGCTTGAGGCCATTTCCTCTCATTCTGTCAAAAGCTGCCAGGGAGGAGAGGCTGACTCCTGCCTGCCTACACCGTCCTTTCAAGGCGTTGTAGAGATCGATAAGGTCACCCCTGAGCCTCCTCATCTCCAGGCTGAGCACCCCCAGCTCCTTCAGCCGCTCCTCATCAGACTTGTGTTTCAGAGCCTTCACCACCTTTGTTGTCCTTGTCCGGACTTGCTCCAGCACCTGTCCTGAACCGAGGGGCCCAGAACTGGACACAGGACCCGAGGTGTGGCCTCACCAGTGCAGAGGAAGAATCCAGTCAGTCTTCCAAACAGACGGATCCTGCGTGCATCAGTAGATGGCAGCCATGTTCCACGCAAAAAAGAGAGCCCTCAGTTGAAGGAAAAAACATTCCCAACTACACTGAAATTGCTGTTTTCCTAACACAGCATAATTTCAATTAAAAAAGGAAAAGTTGCTTAGGATGCAGTTTTGGGCTATCTTTATGCAGCTGTCACTTCTCTACACTCAGCTCGCAGCCGTACCCCTCGTTAGCATTAGAATAGGTGGTTGAGATACTTACTGCAGTATCTCCATCCTTTCAGTCCCAAGAGCTCTGCTCTGTTACAAACACACGTCTCTCATTTCCTCAGCTTGCTAGCTGACGGCTAGCTTAGGTGTGAATTGAGCTGCTAACCATCACTGCTGTGTGCACAAATCCCTCCAAAACCCTTGCTGGTCAGCAGGAACAGTAATCAAAAAGGCTCGAGTCCAAGTGTTTGAACAATTTATAAAAAAGATCTTTTCTACCAGAGAAAGTAGAATGTGAGTTATTTCCTCATGTGCAAGGGCAGGTAGCTTAAAACACTGAAAATATTCAAGGACTGCAGTTAATTTTTGTTTGTCTTTTCAGTATTGAACGATTCCCTAGGCTCCATGCCATCAATATTTTCTCCTACAAGTGAATGCTTTTTGACTAATAGAAGCATAGAAATCTTTCCAGCTGAAATCCCCATATCATCATAAAGCCAAATGTGTTGCAGCTTTAGAAAAAGCATTTAGAATCCCGAGGTTCATTTAAGATTGAAAAACTGGCAACATTGAAAATAAACAAATAAAAGTAACCATGGGGGTTGCAGTAATGAATGCAATAGGAAAAGGCTCCCCTCACATGGCTAAGCTGAGGGTAATAGTATTTGGAAGGAAGAGGCCGTAGCATGGAGGCTTTTCTGGAAGTTTAAAAGAATAAAAGAAGCAAGAGGAGAGAAAGACACTGGAGCAAATGAAGATTTAGACATGGAGACTTAGAAAGAAAGGTGAGAATTTGAGAATTGTGGGGGAAGAGAGTACAAAGGAAGACTAGCACACAATCTTCACCATGCTCACGAGAAAAGGGCTACAAGGACAATCCTGACTGGTGAAATATCCATCCCTGATGATGTATCCACACTGCTCAGTCAGGTTTTGCTGGCTGCCACCCATGTGCACCATGCTCTAATTTGGTAAGCAGATTCCTCATGTTATTACTGTTCCACGATCAGCTGCATCCCTACACGATGGCCACCAGTCTCTATTTACCCCCCACCCCTGCTTCTATTTAAATATTGTTTTAAATGTTCAGTGTGACCATAAGTGCATATTTTCTTAAAGACTGGTAGCTGGCTGCCTGAAAACACTGCCTTCTCCCTATTGAATTTAGAAGTTACTTCTCATTGTCTACAGTGATATACTTAGTCTAACTTTTTAGATAGCTTTTAGAAACAAAGTTTTAAATTTTTTAACCGTTTCTAGTGCTTGTGAGAGTTCTGGCCTAAAGCTTAAAAAATCACATTAACTTATGTACTTTTAATATCTCATTCAAAATTTTGTATCTCCAAGTTTCTTTAAATTCTTTTGGGGTTTTTTAGACACTCATAATTGAAACATGCTGGACTTCTGAAAACTTTTTTCTGTTTATCAGTGAAGAATTTACAGTGAATCTCCAATCTCTCACTCAAGAGGGCATTAAAGGATCAATGGAATTTCACATCCATTTTAAACCCAGTATTTGTGGTGATAGATTTCAGTTTGTTCTATGAATTCCATCCACATTACCATAAACAAATCCAAAATGCAGATTCGTCTAAAATAATTTTTCTCCCTCTACTGGACATGAATGGCCCACAATACATGAAAAATATAAATTGGACAGAGTTATGTTTAGATTTAATCTCTATAAATTAGGATACATTTAAATTGTCTTTTTTGGTCTTGGACCTTGTTTACACTAGCTAGATCAGCTAAATCAAGCCTGTGGTATTTGTCATGTGCTGTTTGTAACTAATAAAGTTGGCAAACTCTTGGATGTTAAAATTATTATTATGGTTAATGTCAGAGGTAAATTATTTACAGCTGCAGAAGTATATAACAAATAGAATGTTGTTATTTCAACAAGTCTACAGCCAACTGCTTGTTCCAAGTTTTTGTCTGTTTCGTCTGTGAAAAAAAAACAAAACAGAGCTGTAACAGGATGGTACTGAATTGTGATTATATACAAACCATCTGGTGTTAAAGATGTTAATTTCACAGCCCTTGAGAAACAAGTGAACAAGGTAAGAGTACTTCTCATAACAAATGGGGCGTTACTTCAGTTTTTAAAGAGTCCTTGGAATTACCTTCTAATCAAACATAAATACACAAGAGCTCCTAAATGCCTGATTGTTCACTTCAGAGAGCTAATAGATTAAAATATATATTTTCACTTTATAAAAGCATCAGCAATTTGTGTTTATTATTCAACAGTATTTTGATTTTTTCCCAGTTTAGCGCTCAACCTCACTCACAGCCAAATCAGTAGAAAAACTACCTTGTATATGGAATAGACACGGTGCTAATAACGAAGCAAGCCTCACAGGTCAGTAATGCTAAGTGGAATAGCATGCTTCTTCCGTCTCCTTTCAGTCCACGACTTCCTTCTGCACTTGACAAACACGGGCTGTTCTCGAGAACAACAGAGACATATTGTTCTTGCTTCCTGTAAGGTGATGTAAGTGCAATGTTGAATGGATTAACACCAATTCTGCATTTTGTGCAAAACACTATAATTTAGAAAAACACTTTGCCATTCAGACTGTAGCAAGAAACAATAACCTACTGTATCTGGCAGATGAGCAAATATTAACTTTCCCCTGTAAATTAGTCTTTAGTTTGCTTGTCATCTTCCCACCCCATTTACCGATTTCTTATCAGCAGAAGCAAATGCCAGGCATATCTTTTTGGAAAAGGGAACTGCTCAAAGCAAAAGCAAACAGAGCTACTGAAGATACTGCAGTGAGTAATTTTTCTAATTATTGCAGGATTGATCCTCTGTCTACAGAAGTAATGGAAAACAATGATACAGGAGGAGGCTTTGTGCCAACAAGTGGATTAGTCTTAACATCAATTTTAACAGGATGGGACCTACTGATATAATATATAAACAATGCTAATAAATGCTATTTTCCTTCTCTCTTGTACTTGTTTACTAGAAGCCCTTAAAAAAAAGACATTTGATAAATCATCCATTTTCACAGTATTTATATCCAAAACCAGACTGCAGAAGTCTCAACATTATTTCCTTTTCCATTTTGTATTCTCCAGATATTCACTCTTGGATTGCAAATCATCTGAAATTTCGGGGCATCTTTTTTTCATATGATGGATTATTTCAAATGCCAAAAGATCTTTTCCTCTACTGGGTGCTATACCATACAAAGTTAGCACAACTTAGGGCTATATGCTAGCTATTCCTACTAGTTTCCTTCTCTGTGAAGTAATGTTGTTGGTAGTTATCAAGTTTTCAGGTATTCTTGACAAGTAAATTGCAGGTGAATGCAAGAAACCAACATATTTAATCAACATACAGTGGTAGTTTTCCAGTTTTCGAGTGCAGCCCTTGCAAAGCGTGCAGCTGATCCTGCTCAAAGCAGCCATAAACCCTTCAGTGAACTTGAAGCCGTTCGGGAACACAGAGCGAGGCAGGTTCAGGCGGTGGATAATAGTAGACGGCAGAGGCTAATGATTACTCAATCCTGACATTGCTCTCAACTCACTGCAAACACTCAAAGCATTTACTCCTGACAAGTCAGCTAGAGTATGTGTGCCATTAAAAACAAACAAGAAAAGCAGTAAATGATAAAAATCCCTTTAGCAGGACCAGGTTTAGCGCCCAGGAAGGATCTGGCTTCTTGCAAACACAGGCTCCTTCACGCGAACCCCGAGCACCTCTGAAGGCTCCGGGGCGAGGCAGGGCCCCCGTCGTTTCAGCGGCGGGGAGGCACAGCCTGACCCCACAGATTTGGAGCGCAACCGTGGGCTCGTGTTAGGGGGGAGGACATTACAAAACAAAGCCCCGCAGGAGACGGCAGGGAAGGGCCACCCTCGGTCCTCTCCAATAGCCGGTACTGCAGACCCCTCCCGGGGCGCCCCGAGGAGCGGGGGTGGCTGGGCTGGGACTTCCCAAGGGGAGCGGCGCCCTTCCAGGCTGACAAGCCCGTGAGGACACGACGTGACCCCCCTTTCTCGAGAGCTCCCACTCGGGACGCGGCCGAGCGCCGAGCAGGGGGGCGGAAAAGGTTATTTCTGTCCGGAGGCGGGGCCGGAGGAGGTGCCCGGTGCTGGGGCCGCCCCAGCCCGCGCTGCCAGTGGCTCCGCAGCTGTCGCTTGGCTAGAGCTGGGGCGCCGGAGAGCGATCCCACAAGTGGTTCGTCCCCGCGGCTGAGGAATTTCGCCCAAGGAGTGAAGCGGCCGGAGGAAGAGCGGGGTGTCGGGGGTGGCAGAAGAAGGAGGCCGGGCTGCCGGGGGTCGGCGTGCCGGGTAGTGCCTGCAGGTGCGGGGGAGAAGGGAGCGGCGCGTCATGGTGCCGGTGGCAGGCACGGAGGGAGGCTGTGCTCGTCTCCCCGTCTCCTTCAGCCTTCTCTAGCGCCCGGGTGGGGATCCCTCGCTTCACCCCGGCCACCTCTCCCCTCCGGCAGCTCAGCGGGACCGCTCCGGGGCGGGCGGCGCAGTATGGCATCCGCCTAACCCCGGCCAGCACAACAGAGCCCGGGGCTGCTCCTTCGCCGCCGGGATGAACGACAGCAGCGAGGGGATCGTCAGCCTGCCGGTGCCCGGCCCGCCCGGCGGCGGGACCCCCTGCGANAGCCAGGGGCCGCTGCTGGCGGCGGAGAGCGGCGCCCTGCAGAGCCTGCGGGAGGCGTGCGAGGCGGTGGGGGCCGCGCTGGAGACGCTGCACTTCGGCAAGCTGGACTTCGGCGAGACGGCGGTGCTGGACCGCTTCTACAACGCAGG